>SNQJ01S0037008.1:97055-133544 GCA_010110895.2 Picea sitchensis
GACAAATGCTCCAGCCACTTTCATGAGGATGATGGATGATATCCTATGACCATTCACCAATACTTTTGTAGTGGTGTATCTAGATGAAATTCTAATTTATAGCAAGACTTGGTCCGAACACTTGCAGCATATTCAGTAGGTTCTACACAGCCTGCGACAACACAAGCTATACACCAACTTGGAAAAATTCTCCTTCAGCATGGACAGGATCCACTACCTGGGCTACATCATTGATCAGCATGGCGTACATGTGGATCCAGCCAAGATCCAAGTCATCTGTGACTATCCAACCCCAACCACACTCACTGAGCTTCGGAGGTTCTTGGGCCTTGCCAATTTCTACTGCAGGTTCGTGTTGGGATTCTCCCATATTGCGTGGGCCCTCAACCAAATAAACAGGGGTGGTGGTAAGGAAAAATTTGTGTGCGGTCGGTCCCAAAAACAAGCATTCAATGATTTGAAGCAACACTTGTGCTCAGCCCCAGTACTTTCACTACAGTGGCTCATTCAGCATGGCCACCTCGTGGCCTATCATAGTGAGACACTATCAGATACTATTCGTAAGTACCCTACTTACGAAAAAGAAATGTACTCCATTGTGAAAGCCTGTCGCCAATGGAGACATTACATTCTTGGGAAGGATACAATCATCCACATTAATCATAAGCCACTGTAGTTCATGCAAACAAAGGGAAAATTGCAAAATGACCACCATAAAAAGTGGTCCACATACTTGCAACAATTCCACCAAAACATCAAGTATAAAACAAGAAGCACCAATCGCGTTGTTGATTGACTCCACAGACTGCCAGTCGCAGCACTCACCACAGTGCTAGACTCTTGTGGCCATGAGACATATGGATGGCCCCAACTCTATGAGACAAACCCTGACTTCGCCACCACCTACCAAATGTTGGGTGCAAATGTAGTTGTCGATAATTTCCATCTTCAGGATGGGTTGTTGTGTCATCTAGGCCATAAATATGTTCCATCAAGCGAGCGACTGAAGCTGATCTGGGAAGCCCACTATAGTTGGGTGGCAGGACACTTCGGTGTCGAAAAAATAGTGGCGATGCTATAGAAACATTTCTACTGGCAGAAACTTCAACAGGAGGTCAACAAGTATATCAGGTCCTGCACTGCTTGCACTAATGCTAAACCTACCAGTAAGAAAAAAGGCTTGTACACCCCTCTTCCTACTCTTGAAAGGCCATGGGAATCCATCTCAATGAACTACATGTCAGGCCTCCCATCCACCAAGCAGGGAAATGACTGTGTTTTTGTGGTTGTTGATTGATTTTCTAAGATGACGATTCTGGTTGCCTGGAAGAAGAGCATCACAGCAAAGTCCACTGCCAAGATATTCTTTGAACGAGTCTGGTTACATTTTGGAATCCCACAAACCATTGTCTCAGATCAAGATAGTTGATTTCTCATCACATTCTGGTCAAGCCTTTGGTCACTACTAGACACCAAGCTCACCAAATCCACGGCCTTCCACCCCCAGATAGATGGCTAAACCGAGGTTGTAAATCGAATGATTGTGCATATCCTTCACATGTATAATTCAAAGCACCCCCACACATGGGATGAGAGCCTTCCCTATGTCCAAGATAGCTACAATTGAGCCCTGCATATCTCAACTGGCCACAGCCCCTTTCAGGTGGGATTGGGATTCCAACCATTGGGTCCCATAGATGTTGCACTTCCCCTTGCAGTCACCTCGACCGACTCATCTCCTGCTCCAAATGAAGCTGAAAAAGTCACCCGGTTCATTAAGAGGATCCAACACATGTGCCAACAGGTTTAGGATATCCTATAGAATTCCAATGACAAGTACAAATAGTGCCATGATCAACATTGGGTGCCACATAAGTTTTTGGTGGGTGACAAAGTTTGGTTGCACTTGCAGAAAGAACACCTTACAGGACCCCATAGGAATATTCTCCCACTCTGTTATGGGTCGTACACTATCACCTAGGTCATGGGGGGTAATTCTTTTGAGCTCAACATTCCTCCTTTCCTTGTCTTGCACCCAGTGTTCAATGTGGATCTCCTTCACCCCTATTTTCCACCATTATTTGACACCTCAGAAGTAGTAGAACAAATGACACCGACAGAGCTCAACCCTGACTAATACAATAGGCATCCAATGATAAAATTGTGGGCACACATATCAAGGGCACTCGACAGCAAAGGATCCAACTTTATCGAGTCATCAAAGCAGGGAAGCTCCTACACCAAGGAAAGTGGCTCACTCGGGGCCAAATTCAGCAGAAATTTCCTCATATGATGGGGGACCTCAACGCAATGGATAACATTGATTCCTAAGTATGGAGGATTGATCCATATGGATATCTCTGGCCACCCACCTTTTCCAACTGGATCAAAACAGTTTTATGGCAATTTTGGTAATTTTCTATTTTTAGCAGTTTTCACTTCTGGAGCCGTTTTGAGGCCCTAAACGATTTCTTTTGGGAAAACAGGTTTTCAATATGGAAGTTCCTATGATATTGCACCTAAAATGAATCTCCTCAATGATACCTTTACAACAGGATATCATATTCCTAAAACAGAGATCGTATGCAAAAGTTACGGCCCCAGGAAGTTTATGTACTAACTTACCCAAATGGAGCCCACATGACTTTTGGCGCTTCATCTCCTAGGATTAGATTTTTGGATGTCTAAGGTTTTTGAAATTTCTGTTTATTGTAAAAATTCCTTCACAGCCTCATTTTAATCATCTTCTTGTGAATGAGCGCAACCGTCACATCTCTTCTCAGAGATAAGTCGCCACCATTCCAACAAGCTTGTTCCGCTGCATTTTACAGTTTTTAGCTTATTTTGTTATTGAATAGAAAACTAGTTTTATTGTATCTCTGTTATTTTGTGTTAAGAACCTATTAATAATATGTATTCATTTTTTTCTGCTCATAAAATCTGGATCAGGGTGTCCCATTCATTTGGGAGGAATAAGCTCAACGTTATTTCGATCAATTAAAGCACATTCTTACATCCACTCTGATATTGAAACCCCCAAATTATAATCAAGATTTTATCTTGTATCTTGTGACATATGGTACTACTATCAGAATAGTCTTAGTCCAATCTGATGAATACCATAACAAACATTTTATTTACTACCTCAGTAAAGGCTTAGTTGGCATTGAACTTCATTATCCTTATGTCGAGAAGTTGGCATTGGAAGCAGTTTTTGCTATCCAGTGATTACATCATTACATTCTGCTTCGAACTACTACCGTTATATCTGATGCCAATCCTATGCAATATATCTTGTCACATCATATATCGGTAGGTATCTACTCAAAATGGATTGTCTTATTACAATAATTTGACCTCGAATTATCTACCCCCAAATCCAAGAAATCCTTAGTCTTTGTAGAATTAATGATCGATCTTCCCCGAGTCATTGATGAATCAGTGGTCCAAGATTAATTACCTGATGAATTTATGTTCCTCATCGACTCTTCTGACCCCTAGTATAGAGACATCCTTATTTATCTCTAGACCCAACACTTCCACCCTCATATGTCCAAAGAATATCGTCACCGCATATGCCATCAATCCCAACGCTACCTCATCATTGGTGCTACACTTTTTCTTTGTGGGGTGGATATGGTGTTATGTCAATGTCTCATCCATTCGGAAGAAGAAAAAAATCTTAATGACTGCCACTCTGGAGCATGTGGAGACCATATTTCTCAGTTAGCCACTGCCCATAAAATATTATGCGCATGGTATTTTTGGCCCATAATCTTTAAAGATTGCATGAATGCAATCCAAAAATGCCACCCATGCTAATTTTTTTCTAAGAAAATTCTCGCACATCCCGTTCCCCTATATCTCGTTGTTGCAGTTGGCCCTTTTACTAAATGGGGCATTGATTTTACCACATGTAAACCCCCTTCTATTTTTGGTCACAATCACATAATTGTGGTCGTTGATTATTTCACTAAATAGGCAGAATCCATGCCCACATACTCTAATGAGGCCAAAACTGCAACATTATCCATATTCAATCATATTATCGCAATATTCAGTGTACCCAAGTCTATTTTGACTGATCATGGATCAAATTTGTGTAATAGGATGATGAATGAGTTATCTACCCTTTTACATTTTGACCAAGAGCACTCTTCTCCTTACTATCCACAAGAAAATGGTCAAGTTGAGTCCATTAACAAGGTACTCAAAACAATGCTCCAAACGATGATTGGAAGACATAAATCCAATTGTCATATAATGTTATTCTCATCCTTATGGGAACATAGAACCTCTACCAAGACTTCCATGGGCTTCACACCCTTCTAACTGGTGTATGGCTTGGAGGCAGTACTACCCATTGAATGTGAAATTCCTTCACTTAAGCTAGTTGTCAAACTCTTTCTTGATACCTCCACTGAAGAATAACAAATAATATACTTGGCTCACCTTGATGAGCGACATTGTGAGGCCATAATCTCTAACGAAACCCACCAAAAGAAAGTAAAGTCACAATATGATCAAAAAATCCGCTCGAACTTTTTCAGAAGGTGACTTGGTGTTGATCTACGACCAAGACCGTGATAAAATTGGTGTAGGAAAATTCGAACCCTTGTGGCATGGCCCCTATGTTGTCAAATGCACTCTTCAAAAAGGAGCCTATGTGTTAGCTGATTACGAAGGAAATATCCTTATGGAGACCCGTAATGGGATCTACTTGAAAAACTACTATGCATAAGCCTCGTGTTATCTAGTGTTTCTGTACCATATGTATTATAGTATGATATAGTTGTTTTTGTATTCCTTTTATGTGATAGTCTTTGTCAATATACTTATCCTACTTAATTCTTGAGTTGTAGATGTCTTAATTTACCTCGCCCTATTTTGGATATGCGAATGGAGCTAGTCGCAACTCCCAGAATATCGCTTCTGCTTCCTGGGTGATTCTTTCACACACCAACGATATAGTCAACTCTGGGGGAATCTATATAGGACCTACAACGAACAATGTTGCAGAATACAGTGCCATCATTGAATTTATGACCGAAGCATCTGCTTTGGGCATATGTCACCTAATAGTATGCCTAGATTATGAGCTCGTCATTTCACACCTCAACTCAACTTATTCTATTCGACATCCTATACCTTTTCAGAAATATTTAAGGGTACAAATCTTGGAATGATCATTTTAGTTTATCACTTATGAACATATACCAAGACAATCCAACTCTTTAGTTGACTCACTAACAAATTTTGTGTTGAATTTGCATCTACTTCATTAAAAAAGAATTACATTAAACATTCATTGTATAAACCATTTCATCACATATATATAAGCATAAATCACAAATCCATATGTCCATATATATATAGTGTGTCCAAAAAATATCCAAAACTGGTATAACATAACAAAATTGGGCTTTTCACCCATATATATGCAACATAAAATGCACCAAAAGTCCATCATACTAAAGAGAACCAGTCGTCATGAGGATCCCTCTGGTCATTATAGAAAATGATTGCTCACGGGACCTTCCGCAGAAGGCGTCCAAACTAATTCCCCATACCTACTATGATCCTATGCATACGCAGAGGTATATCATCCATATGTGGCACTGGAATGCCCACAGTCAAACACTCGAGATTATCCTCGAGATATTCTAAGAGCTCTGCATCAACTCTCCCACCATGCAGTCCTCTGTCGATACCGAGATTTTTACCTCACCTATTCAGTGGTGACATACCCACTGGATGTGCTAGTGCACAATCTGCCCATAAAAAATTATTTGTTATGTTACACACAAAAACATTTGTATATCATAAAATCACAAAAACATTAAAAATACAAAACAAAATATATATACACCGAAAATTTATCTTTCTTACCGAACGCATCACTGAATCTTTCCCCCTAGGGGAGAACTGTATTTGGATCGTCACGGTAGTCCACACCGTGATATGCATAATCATCTATTGCCACTATCTGGTGATGCCAATATCAAAAAAAAATTGCATCAAACTAGAATTGTGTTCCTCCCCGATTCAGGACAACAGACATTTCCATTTCTTCATAGTCGGATCCCTACACCCAGCATTTGGCACCACATCCCATTGACATGATGAAGTCACTCGTTCGAAGAAGAAATACAATAAAATGGATCCATAACAAAATCGCTTTTGTCGACCCAACCTGCACTTGGTCAACTGGTCCTCCATGTTTTCCAACACTGCAACCCACTAGTCATATATTGTAGGGGGAAGACTCATCACTTCATAATATACTTGGCTCCTCAAAGCCAAGTGCGGCCCGGTACTCCCCGTCGTCTGTGTAATGGTGAGTAAAATGGTGTGTAAGGTCAAGTCCACTACCTGACTAATTGGCAGCTTATTGTTTCTCTTCTACGTACCCAACTGACAGTAGTGTGCCACATAGTCATCCACCTTCTCTGCACTACCCCTCTTTCCACCTATCAAGACCACGATGGCACCACGATAAGACAATCTTGTCAGAAAATATATATCCCCCATCTCCAAGGTTAATACCTGGTCTCGTACCACAAAGTGTTTTTGATCTGCAACCCACATATCGACTAACTTCTATAACATGGTTGATTGATCTCGCATGTTTTGACACATGAAGAATTTCAATAACCCACAATTTCTCAAAGAATCTAAAGTGGGAGGATCATCCATTGTAGCATTATCATTCACTTCATGTTCACGTTCTCTCCACTCTAACATTGTTACTCACACCTGCCACAAGCACCAATGTTTTTTTTAGAACCCGTTCACATACAATACTCACAAATGTTTTTGCAAAAAATGTCAAAAACACACTCGTTCGTGACCCCCGTGAGCAGACAGGGCATCCGGTCGCAACCAATTTATTTGGCCACTCCCTCCATTGGTCGACAGTGCAACTGACCACGACGATATTGGTCAATCACCCATCAATTCTACCCTGGACGTGACCGGACAAGATTTCCTTCTTCACATAGAGCGACCGAACCATTCAGTCACTCCTCGCAAGGAGGCCATCCACGACCGTGCAGACTCAAAAATTTTGAGGCCTACGATTAACAAATAAATGCGTGAAATACAAAAATACAAGATGGGTTTTGTAAGTTGATGTCCAACCTGTTGTTTGTTATATGAAAGGTGCAGGAACTGAGGTTCCACACTCCGCAATCACCACTAAAAATGTGAACAAGAAAAGGGCTCTCCAAACTTTCACCAAGGTAAATGGGTAAAATGAGGTAAAAACACTATTTTTTAACCCACATATAGCTTCATTTTAACCCTATTCACACTATAACTAGCTCTTTTTCTTCATTTTTGGCTATTTATCATTTTTCTTTCTCATGGAACCATATACTATCCCTATTTTTGTTAGGAACACTATCGACATAATCTATGGAACCATTCTATGGAGTCTTTTGTAAGCTCTTTTTTGACTCCTTCAAAAAGAAAAGATCATCGAGTATGCTTGTCTTTTCACGCTCGTATCATGGATTTGAAAATACGTCCACCTGGTATGCATTTATCCCTTTTTCGTGCCAGATGGACTATTTACTAAAAGGGAACATTGTATCCCTTGTGGTTAGGAGAGTTCTCATTTGCATTATTTTAAACCTTTTCAGGCCTAGGGACTAAAATTTACAATAAAAGCACCCCCGTGGAGTCTTCTTTAAGTTTTTTAGACTCCCTAAAACTGAAAACACAGGCGAGCACCATGGATGATTTTAGGGGCTAAATTTCGCTCATGGGCTAATTTTCCATAGTTTTTCTAAAAACAAGATTCGCTATTTTAAAAATGATTCGCCCAAATTCTATAGGATAACATTATTTTGCCTTTAAAATCGTCAAAATTTTATAAAAACTATATAAAATCCTTATAAATTTGAATATTTTTACAAAAATATAGCCAAACATTTATAGTTGCCATATGAAGGGTAAGTAAGATTCGCTAAGGTTTCTACATTTTAAAATAAATTTCCATCCTTAAAATCATCATTGGCGAGCACAAACCTACCTAGGCTCGAGGAAAATCCACAAGTAAGTATATGGAGTTTTCTTTACGACCTTTTCAGACTCTCTAAATAGGAAAAGGCCATCGTGTTTCCCTTCTTTGGACTCGTTAAAATTTACATCGAAGTACCCATTCATGGGACTAAACCCCTCCTTCCTCAAGTTCATTAATAATATGTTGAGAGACTCATCACCAGATGAGCTATAATGAGCATATGTTATCCTCCTCCATCTCGTAAAATTAGAAAGAGGTACTCACCGATCATGGTGGGGAATTTTTAGAGGGTTTTTCCATATTGTTATCTTCATTATCTAGCAGTTGGAATTACTTTTTGTTGCCCTTGAAAAATTCTCTTGTTTTATCACCCCATACAATAGTCGGGTTATCCATTTTCTCTCATTTGACCACCATTCCCATCATTGTGTCATGTTCCCCTCACCAATCCATGAAAAATTATTATGGTCTTCACCTAAGTTAATGTTATCGAGTCAAGTCATTTTTCGTCCATACTTGTTCAAGGGAAGTTCTACATACATCAGCCACATGTCGTTCCTTTATTATTGTTTATCTTTACCATCCCTGTGTGAGTTGTTCTACATTATTATCATTCTCACACCATCCATCTTTCCCTGTTTCACATTGATTGATGGGGAATCCATCAAGGCCCTCCTTCGACGGATTTCATCTTGTTAACTTTATCTCATTATCCAGGATTGAAATCTAGAAACCCATCAGTACCCTAGGACTTTCATACATCAGTGGCAGGTACCCTTGCATTTTGACAGTGGGTTTACATCATTGACTCTTGTCAAATGAATCTACAAGTGTTCGACTTCAACTCTATTTTTCACACTTCGTATATTTTACTTGGTATCTTGGGTTCTATCATCATCATCGGTGGACTCCCTTGCATATGTTAAAGGTATAAATTAATGACTGGTAATCAGACGGTTTCTACCATGCTCAACTTCAACGCCTTTATTGGCATGTCATAGAATCATACAATTTGGATTACAGACAAAGACCTTGGGGAAGATTACTCTCTTGTTCAATGATATTTTTTCCCAAGCTGTGAAGGAGATTATTTATGAGCACTTCACCCGTTGTTCACTTCTTTGTCTGACGTCACATAGATCCACATTTTTACTTGGTCATAGATATTATTTCACTTGCTTCTTTCATGGATCCACAATGTATACTTTTGTGGCCATGAATCGAGTCATGTTTGTTTCTTGATGGATCCATGGTGTACTCTTTTGTGGCCATCACTTGCATCATGCATAGATCCGCAATGATTTATGGTGGCTATGATATCATTTGTCTTACCTAGCATGGGAATGCTCACCTCGGGGGTCTTTTTCAGAAGAACTGGTGATGCTCTTCTCCAAGCTTCCTTGCCCACAACTCTACGCCTTTTATTGGTAAAGTATTTCGGCCATCAGACACCTCTTCTGACATTACACTTTAGGGGGCATATGTTATAGCGTTATTAACCCTGTAACCCTTGGGACATCATCTCCTATAGGTCACCTACCCAATTCATCCAGTTTCATCATCTTCCCACTAAGTTTCTAGCCTAATCTCCCTTCGATCACCCTTGTCCTTCCTCAAGCCTGTGACTGAAAGGGTTGGTCGCCCCTTCTGGACTTCCAGGTCGCGACCGGGTCGCTTTGTTTGTGTTCTTAGGTTTCAATCAAGCCTATAAGCTCCCTTTTTTGGATTTGGTTGCGATGGATGAGACCTTACTCTGATTTCTCGGGGCTTGGTCTTGAGAAGGCTTCCATTATGAGCCTGAGTATCTTATCCTATTAACCATATGGTCTTATCTCTAAATCCCTATAAGAACCAATTCATTTCCATGGGAAAGAGGAGAAAGAACTAGCAAAGCTACTTTGGTGTTTTGGTGGAAAGGCTTGGGAAAGGACCTTGGAAGAAATACATCTCTTGAGTTTATACCTGTAAGTTATAATATTGCTTACTTGATTAATAGAAGATATGCTAGATGTTTAGCTCTAAATGATTGTTCATGTAAGTTTGTTTGTTCATTGGTAGAGAATTGATATATTTGTAGATTATGACATATTATCAAGTTTAGAAGCATCATTTGTTTGTATCTTTGTTCTTGTCTTAGGTATAGGAAGAACCTAAGGGAGCTCAGCTCCTGCATGGTAAAAAATCCCTACAACAGTAAGGCCACATGATTCCAACAATAACATAGTACATAGTAATCCTCCACTATATTCAATGAATATGAACCAAAAAATAAATTTAGGGGAACAAACAACTGCAAAAATGTCATACATGCACTTGTTAATGGTGAGATCAGTTGTCAAATTAGCATCTTAGTTTTAAGGATACTTAAATTGATCATGTATCCACATGAAGGCTACCATCCATTTTTGTCTGAAGCTATTGTATTATTTCACAAAGATATTAGGTTGGCCCAGTCACATATTACATCTTTCAGTAGGGTCATAAGATGTGTGGATGTATACATTCATGTGCACTTTGGAAGCCAAGGCAATTTGTTGGTTTTATGATCTTCTAGGACCAATCAATTCAACTGAAGAATTTGTAAGTTTATTTATTAAACGTTGGGATCCTAACCTTGATAATGAAGTGATTGAGATAATTGACAAATGTACCTTAATATCCCTCCCAAAGGAGGAAGAGATTCCCATTTCACTTACCATAAATGATGGAGTATGTTATGAACATGATGAGAAAGAATTACTTCATGAATAGCCTGACCTTTTTTAAAACCATGTGGATGAAGAGGAAGGTCAACTTCTTCATGAATCTGTTTAGGAAGAAGAGTTGAAGATGAAGAGGTGTGTTCTTGTAATGAAAAAAATTATGCCCCCTTCTTTTTGAAGAAGATAATCTAGAAACTTGTACCTTTCTCGAAATTGTCAGACCTCTTGATAAATATTTCGAAAATTTGGGAAGGGAAGAGTTCGTAGAAGTATCCTTAGAGTGAGAGAAACCTAGTGAATTTATAGATCTGGATGAGAACTTAGAAGGTGAAACTTGCCATTTTTTTTTAACTTTTTATCCATATGAAGAAGGATTGGTGGGTTCTCCGTCATTCCATGAGACAGATTATGACCTTGGTGTTGAAGGATGTTATGACTTGATACACATTGGAACATCTAAGGAATATGAGTTGTTTTTACTTTGATGGAGATCCAATCTATGAAATTGAATATGAGGGTGAATATTTGGTTGATGAACCTAGACCTTGTGATGAGCCTCACCTGGGAATTTTTTATGAATAATTGGATAGTCCAATTCTTGAGGAACATGAAGTGATTTTTTCACCTCTGTGTAAAAGGGTTAAGTATGAGTATTCCTTACCATGTGTCTTAGAGAGTTTACCCTTGACCTATGATTGTATTCCACCCCCTTGCACAATTTTGACTTATTTCTCTTCCTTGCACCTACCCATCAGTTCCATCATCCTTCCTAACCCCATTTCACCTATGACTATTCTCCCTCATTATATTTGACCAAGGGAGACATGGAAAGTCAGTCTTTTCCTTATGATTCCTAGCCAGTGATGCCTTGTATACCTCTTGTCCTTGATGATTTGACAAGTGAGGTCAATAGATTGACGCACTCTCATGATTACATTATCCCCATTGACATTTATATGGAATAATTATGTTGAAGTGTGAGTTTCCTTGGTATAGTTTGGGCCTTGTTCTTCATATATATAACCTTTCTTAGTTTCGAGACTTATTTGTGACCAAGATTTTTCCTGATACCTACTTGATGCTTGACATATCCCTATTTTGGATAATAACCAAAAACAAAGGAAGGTTTTCATCTATTGATAATCTCCTTGAGTGGTTTCATTGGATATTTGATTTCACCTAACATCCACATCCCTTAGTTAGCCAATAGGGTAGGCATGAATAATCTCTTTGAGTAGTAGTTAGAATTTATTTTTTCTTTCCATGCATGTTTTCCTTTCATTCTCATGTTTACTTTCATGCATTGCTTGATTTTCTCTATGCATCTGCTTTTCCTTAAGACAATTTATTGCATATGCTTTCATATGTTAGACTTAGTGAAAAAAAATTGATTTATGCAAAGTAGTGTTTTTATTACTAACTAGGGTGGTAGATTCGCTAGTGAATTTTACATCATTTGTTGGATTTCATGGTGTGTAGGTCACATTTCTACGAAGATTGTGGAGATTTCATACACTCTTGCAGAGAGTGCATGTCCCTAAATAGGAGCTAGATGTTATCCCCTCTAGGGGTGTCACTTTTGGATACCCTCCCAAGGTTTTCATGTTGTTGATTCCATGAGGTGTCATGCTCATCTTTGCTAGAATCAAACAAATTTTCTCCTTTATCTCCACCAAATTCATGATCCTTCTATTTTAGTTGTGGTATAGCTCACTTTCACCCCCACTCCTCAAATGACAGATGCATTATGGTATGGTAAGGTATGGTTCTCAGTTTGCTTCATTTGACATTCTATGTATCAATACCTATTTGGACTTGATGATATAATGTATTATCTTGTCATAAAGTGGTAAACACCTAATGATTGTCTTTTTAGCACTTCATAACATTATATGGTTTTATTACTTGCCTAGTAATACCTTGGGGGACATGTTTTTTGTTAGAAGTGTGTCATCTCTTAGGTTAACTTGTATCACTAGGTGTCTAGGCTAGATAGCGTTATCCACATCCCAACCATGCTAACCATTTTCCACATCCCCAGTTCATTAATTGCATTCACATAAAAAATATTATCCTGGTCATGTATGATTTCTCAAAGGTCAAAAGGAAAGGTCAAAATAAATCCTAATTCAATGAATCCACCAAGGCTAAGAGGTGAAGAGCAAAGTTAAAAACCAAATATTAAGCTTGAGCAATGCCCCTCGCTATGAATTTAATTCCATTGCCCTTGGTTTGTCTATGAATATCTAAAGAAAAGGGACTTGTTCAATAAATTGAACATCTAAAGAAAAAGTCTTAAAAGGGGTAGTAAGAAACACTATTGAGGATGGAAACTCAATGCTAATCTCTCTCTAGAAGGAATTTATAAAGAAAAAATCCTAGCCAAATGAAACGAGATGAACGATTAAATGAATAATAAGACTTGCACATGTGTAAGACTTTGAGGGTCATCACATGAACCCATTCCCCTTTTCTCCTTTCATAATTATTAATCATTATTACCTATCTTTCACCTAGGTACTTAGGAAATATAGGTTGTCTTAGGATTTGATGCATGCATAAGGGTCAACGTTGTTCCCCTTGGTAAGACTTAGGAAAGTACTAAAACTAACCCCTTTGTTATGATTTGCTAAATGATATCACTAGGTGATGACAATTAATGGATTTCTAAGAGGCTAGACCCATCACTTTGAGTGGGTATTGTGCATTGGGATATGTGTACCATTCCTCATGATCCATGACATTTCCTTAGGATCCATTTACTCTTCTATGGTCATATCTCCAAACATTGGGATCCATCTACAAGATCAAGATACGTGTCATTGCATTGGGATCCATGACAGTGAATTGGACCATGATGAGATGCCATGTCATCACACATAGCACGTGGACCACTTACATGCATCCTCTTTTCTCAATTGGAAAATTTATTGCATGCGCATGCATTATGTACTCTTTTTTGTACCATATGTGTGGTATTTAATGCATTGGAGATGGTGATTGTATGTTATGAGGGTGACTACGCATGATGATTCTCAACCTTTGATAGCATGGCATGTTTATTGGACCCATCCATGATGAGTTTTACTTCATTTATCTCACACGTGCCTTTGAGAGGATTTTATTGATGGGATGGCTCACACATGCTAGGTGACATCATCTTCTTCTTGGATGTGTCTTCACTTCTTGGACCATTCCTTGGATGGAGGAGGTAGGCATTGAACCATTGAATTGACTTGGTTGGACTATTTATGTGGGCGCTGGCACTTTTATTGAGGGACATGCTTTCCTTGGATTCTACTTGGTCCTCACATGGGATTTTTATATTGTATTTGACATCTTCTAAGAGGAACATTGTATCTTGTCATCATATTATTTGATTATTTTACTATTGCTTGTATCTTGCCCATGGTTTTATTGGGAAAATGGTTTGGGCTCATGGTTTTGATCTAGAACATGGTTTTATATTGTAATTGAAGAGGTTTCTCACCTATAAAATGAGGATTCCTCCCTCATTTCAAATGGTTGGAGATTAATGAGAAGCTTGTTTTTTGAGATCTATTTAGTATTTCCTCTTCTTGTGGGTTTCTAGTAATTTTTCAAGGGTTATAACAAATTTCTTAGAGGTTGCTTGGAAGAACACGACTGCTACAAGGCCAAAGAAGTGATCAATACTCGAATTTTCTAGAAACAAAGAGACTCGTCATAGATCAATCCTCCCTTGCATCCTCAAAGAATTCTTTCAAGCCCTAGGTAGTGCTTGAGGGACAATCCTCTAGATCCTTTTTAACATCACTCTTCATAAACCCTTTGCTTCACATTGAGGTGCAGTGGTGACCCCATGGTCCTCTAAGGCACAGGTATTCTTTGACATCTTAAACCAACTAAAACAAAAAAATCAAAATTCATCATGTTTGGTGTTTTGAGCTATATTGCATATCCTCACAATTGCAGGTTGGCTGATTTTCTCACTATGTCATTTTCAACCAGCAGTAAGGGTTTGGTCCATTGATTTCATTGACTATTCAACTATCAACCAAACCCTAGGGGTATCTTCTTTCATTTCCAGGTTTAGCAAGTCACATATCATATCCCTTTCAATTTCCTACAGGGTCGATCTGCATTCTAGGCATTTTTGCAAGGTTTACAGGGTTTCAAACTGAAGCGTACCCATCGATTTTGAGGGACGTTGGATATTATATTCCCTCTAGATTTCATATGCCATAAATCTGTCCCAATATATGCCCTAGTTTCCTCATATCTCCTTGCATCGTTGCCTACCTGAGGTCTGGTTATGCTTATGTATTTTCCACCATCAACAAGTTGCAGGCATACAGAGCTCTTTCCGCTGGTCTAAATCATCATCCAGGAAAACAATTTAGAATCTCCTCACATGATCCATCAATTATATCCATGTCTTCTTCATACCCCTTCCAATGATCTACACAGTCCTCATATCATTTGTCTATTTGATGGTTGAGTGAGCCGAAGTATGAGTCTTCATATGCGGTTGGGGTTTTAAGGGTTTACGTTTCTTCTGTGACAAATCTAGGGCTTGTCTTATCCCAGTGCCAAGTGTCCAAACCTTTCAAAGATCATCTCCTTTCTACTATATCTAAGGGAAAACTTGTGGATCGATATTAGAACTAGACTTTCCTTTATGATATTGCATTGGTTTTCCAAGTCAGTGAAGTTTTGACTAAAATTTGTTTCATATGCAAGAATGGGATTGAGGTACTTTGATGCTTGAGGCATTTAAAACATGTTGGTGAATAAAATAACTCATTGTTCTGGTTACTATTATTGTCCTTGCTTATGTTTGTGATCAAATATTCAGGTCTATGATGACAAATTACTACAACACTGATATATATGGTTTTTAGGTCCAATATAGTCTTTTCATATATGTTTAAACGTTGATTTGTTGTTACGCATATGCACTATATTTGAAATCTGAAGTTTGAATTGCATATTGGATTTTTTTTGTCACAACATTGATACGTTTGAGTTTGGTGATATAAATGTGTTTGCTATAGTAGTTATTTCACTCCTAGCATACTTACTCTACATTGCAATTTGGATATATAAACTACGTTGGGTTATTTTACACAAAGAGTTGTTGCAACAATGATCTACTTGTGGCAAATTTTGGTATGAGTGAGATAAAATCTATGCATGTACACTTGAATTAAACGTTGCATATATATTATCATACATGTGCATTATGCTTGAGATCTGAGGGTAAATTTGCAATTTGGAAGCTTGTTACAGCAATAGTACACAATTGTCATGGTGTTCATATGTTGATTTGATGGTATAAATTGGTTGTAAGCCACTAGTATCATATAATTTCAGTCCATATTTAAAGTGTTGTTCAATGGTCTAGTTGTTGTTGGTATATTTATTGCTAATTATTGTTGTCCTATGCACTACCATATTTCATACTTTGTATGGGATATTGAATGCCTTATCATTGTTGATTATACACTATCATTGAATGGTTTTGATAAATGGTTTAGATTGAGAATGCTCTAATAAACTATGAATGTAGTATTGCACGTTTCTCACACATTGCATGTTATTGGTTGTTGGTCATTTGAGAATCTTTTGCAAATGAACCCTTGGCCTTAAGTATTTATCTTCTTCATTCTACCTTGAAGTCATCTCTTGAGAACCCAATTCAATTTAACCAAGTCCTTACCTATACCTATTTTACTTGCAACAATAGGACTTAGTTGAGCATGTAGTAAAACCCTCCTTAGATTAGAGACCCTATCCTAGAAAAGCATAAGCAAAGTCATTGAGGTGATAGTGGGCGGTTTGCTTGTTTCATTGCCCCAAATTTCGTCTCACAGGGTAGGACTTTTCCTAGGTGTGAGTTTGAGCAATGACAAAAAGGACGATTCTAGAGCACTAAATACACCCTTTAAAAACATAGAACTTTGGAGAGTTCTCTTCAAAGTAGATAACTATATTTCATTACAATGATCCTTAAGGGATCTAAAAAATTGTGTTCAAGAAAAAACATGGTATTTATATCTCATTAATGATGCCCTTAATTATAACCAACCCACAAAATTTGGGATTGTATGTCTAAAAAAATATAAATATGATTTAGAACAACCATTTTGTTTAAAAAATTATTAACAAAAAAACTCACAAATTGAACTAGTAATGTAAATTACAAAGCCATAGTCTAAATGTTCTACAAAATGACTCTTTTTCAGTGATATTTTCTAGGGACGTTTGCTCAAAATCCGGTAAGAAATTGTTAGATCTATAGATTTGAGTGATTATTTCTGTATAATCTAAGTGTCCCAAGGTTTTTTCAGCACGCTGAATCCATTTCTGCATTCAGAAATAGATTTTAAACAACAAAAAATGGTGATTTCATGCAGATTTATGTTGTCGGGTGCCAATGAAAAAATCCATTTCGTAGAACAGTGAGACAATGCCAATTACAAATAATCATAGATAAAAACAATAAATAAATAGTCTTGAGGGTTAGCTCAATTGGTCTAGATCTAGACATGAGTTTTCATGTTTGTTGTTGGTTACAGGTCTGAATCTATTTATTCTCTCACAAAGAGGCCTTGTAATCAGGGTTGACAACTTACATCGTTTACCATCCACAAAATGTAGGGAAGTACTAAAGAAACATAGAATATGATGTCTTTCCATTTATTATCCCCAACATTTGGTGTGTACCCCATTCAAATTTAGTTAGGATTTAAAACTCATCATATCTACATAAAAACAAATAGTACTATAGAAGCAACAATATACACATCCTTTCTTTCAAAAATGTTTATTACTTTTAATTATTTACTTGGATAGTTATATTTAGATCCAGTCTCATAAATTTAGATTAATAGTTACATAACAAGGTTGATTGACATAAATGCTAGTCAACTATTATAATTAGAGGTCTCTTCAATGTTTGGAGTTGCATGTGCATTCTAATAACAAGGTTGGTTGACATAAATGCTAGTCAACTATTATAATTATAGGTTTCTTCAATGTTTGGAGTTGGATGTGCATTCTATTTTTTTTTTGGATGTGTAAGTGTTTTCACTTTAGATTTTGGTAAATGTTTGTGATTTTGAAGGATTTTTAAGTGTTATTTCTAAATTTCAATTTTTTTATTTCAATATTTAGTGTACATTTGGTTGTAACAACAATGTTATTTTGGACATAAACACGCTATAAATGATGCAAGAATTGATAAAAAAACATGTAAACACATGAATGATAGATTTTGGAAGGGAAAGAATGTAATGGTAGGTTGAGGGAAAAAAATGATTGCAAACATAAGGTTGTAGAATTAAAAAACTTGGCAAGGAATAATTGTGGATAATGCAATGAATATAGAAGGAAGTGGATGAAGTGACATGCAAATAAGTTAAAACGAATAATTGAAATTGGAAAGGACCTTAGTTTTGTAATTTTATTGTAATTATTGTACCTTTCTAATTGATAATGTGTATACATTCAAGCTCTTGGAGATGGTTTATGAATGTGAATAGCGACGTGGTATCATGATTTGGATTTTATGAGCAAAACGAAATGAATACAAATTATTAAAAGATGCTTAACATAGTATAACAGAGATACAGTAAGATTGGTTTTCTATTCAATAAGGAAATAAGTTGAAACTGTAAAATGCAGTGGAAAACAAGCTTGTTGGAATGGTGGCAGCTTATCTCTAAGAAGAGATGTGACGGTTGCTCTCATTCACAAGAAGATGATTACAATGAGGCTCCGAAGGAATTTTTACAATAAACAGGAATGTCAAAAACCATAGACATCAAAAAACCTAACTCTAGGAGATGAAGTGCCAAAAGTCACGTGGGCATACGATCTTCGTTTTAGGCTCACGATAGCCCGTTAGAAAGGTATCGTCGAGGAGATTAATTTTGGGGGATTAATCAAAGCCTTTGGATATTATTTGGAAGCTCGATCCTGAAAAACCTTCATTTAGGCCCTCAAAATGGCCCCGAAAGTTAAAACCTGCTAAAAGTAGTAAATTGCCAAAATTGCCAAAAAAATGTTTTGAGTGAGTTGGAAAAGGTGGGTGGCCACCAATATCCACATGGATCAATCCTCCCTCCTTAGAAATCAATGTTCTCCATTGTGTTGATTTCCCCCATCAGATGAGGAAATTTTTGTTGAATTTAGCCCTGGGTGAGCCACTTGCCTTGGTGTAGGAGCTGCCATGCTTTAACGACTCAATAAATATGGATCCTTTGTTGTCGAATGCCCTTGATATTTGTGTCCACAATATGATCATTGGATGCTTGTTGCACGCAGTCAGGGATGAGCTATGTTGGTTTCAACTACTCTATTATCTATGAGGTGTCCAATAATGGTGGGGAATATGGTCGAAGGAGAGCCACATTGAAGACTGGGTGTAGGCCAAGGAAAGGGACAATGTTGAGATCAAAAGAATTGTCACCCACAGCCTTGGTGATGAAGTATGGCCCATAACAGAGTGGGCGAAGCTTCCAATGGGGCCCTGTAATGTGTTCTTTCTGCAAGTGAAACCAAACTTTGTCTCCCACCTTAAATTTATGTGGCACCCGATGTTGATCATGGCGTTGATTGTACTTGGAATTAGCCTTATGTAGAATATCCTAAACTTGTTGGTGGATGTGTTGGATCCATTCAATGAATCGGGTGGCTTTGTCATCTTTTAGTGGAGCAGGGGATAAGTCGGTCGAGGTGGTCACCAGGGGTAGTGCAACATCAATGGGGCCCAATGGTTTGAATCCCAACCCCACCTGAAAGGGGTTGTGGCCAGTTGAGCTATGTAGAGCTTGGTTGTAGCTATGTTGGACATAGGTAAGACTCTCATACCATGTGTGGGGGTGTTTTGAATTGTACATGCGCAGGATATGTACGATCATCTAATTGACGACCTCAGTTTGACCATCTGTCTGGTGGTGGAAGGCAGTGGATTTGGTGAGCTTGGTATACAGAAGTGACCAGAGGATCGACCAAAATGTGCTAAGGAATCGACTATCATGGTCTGAGATAATGGTTTGTGGGATCCCAAAATGTACCCATAAACGTTCAAAGAAGAGTTTGGCAATGGCTTATGTTGTGATTTTCTTCTTGCAGGAGGCTAGAATCACCATCTTGGAAAAGAGATCAACAAACACAAAAACACAGTCATTTC
Source organism: Picea sitchensis (assembly GCA_010110895.2). NCBI lineage: Eukaryota > Viridiplantae > Streptophyta > Pinopsida > Pinales > Pinaceae > Picea > Picea sitchensis. The sequence continues at coordinate 116,962 of SNQJ01S0037008.1, forward strand.
CCCTCTTGGTGGATGGGAGGTCCGACATGTAGTCCATTGATATGGATTCCCACGGCCTGTCAGGAGTAGGCAGAGGGGTGTATAGGCCATGTTTCTTAGTGGTTGGTTTGGCAATAGCACAGGCGGTGCAGGACCTGATATACTTGCCGACATCATGTCGAAGTTTCAGCCGGTAGAAATGTTTTTGTAGTGCTTCCATTGTCTCTTCGATGCCAAAGTGTCCTACCACTCAACTGTAGTGAGCTTCCCAAATCAGCTTCACGTGCTCACTTGATGGAATGCATATATGGCTCAAACGGCACAAAAACCCATCTTGAATATGGAAATTAGTGGCCACTGAGTTGGCGCCCAACATTTGGTAGGTGGTGGAGAAGTCAAGGTATGTCTCATAGAGGTGGGGCCATCTTGAGGTCTCGTGGCTGCAAGAGTCTATCACTGTGGTGAGTGTCTCGATTAGAGGTCGGTTGAGGCAATCAACAACTCGGTTGGTACTTTCCATTTCATACTTGATGTTGAGGTGGAACTGTTGTAGTTATGTGGACCACTTCTGATGGCGGTCATTCTGCAATTTTCCTTGGGTCTGCATGAACTATAGTGGCTTGTGATCAGTGTGGATGACTATCTCCTTCCCAATAATGTAATGTCTCCACTGGCAGCAGGCTTTCACAATGGAGTACATTTATCTTTCATAAGTAGGGTACTTACGGACAACATCTGATAATGTCTCACTATGATATGCCATAGGGTGGCTGTGTTGAGTGAGAACGATGCCCACAACATAGTCTAAAGCATCTGTCTCGATCTCAAAGGGATGTTGTAGGTCCAGTAATGAAAGTACTGGGGATGAGCACAAACGCTTCTTCAAGTCATCGAAGGCTTGTTGTTGGGATAGGCCCCTCACAAATTTTTCCTTACCACCACCTCTGGTTACTTGGTTGAGGGCTAATGCGATATGAGAGAATCCCAACACGAACCTGCGATAGAAATTGGCAAGGACCAAGAATCTCTAAATTTCAGTGAGTGTGGTTGGGGCTGGACAGTCACGGATGACCTGGATCTTGGCTGGATCCACATGCACACCATGTTGATAAACGATGTAGCCTAAGTAATGGACCATGTCCATGTCAAAGGATCATTTTTCCAAGTTTGCATATAGTTTGTGCTACCGCAAGGTGTGCAGAACCTACTGAATATGATGTAAGTGTTCTTCCCAAGTCTTGTTGTAGATGAGGATGTCATCCAGATACACCACTACAAAATTATTGGTGAAATGTCTTCGTATATCGTCCATCATCCTCATAAAATTTGTTGGAGCATTTGTCAAACCAAAGGGCATGGCCATCCATTCAAAAAGACCTTCTTTTGACTTTAAGGAAGTCTTCCATACATCTGTGTATTTTATTGGGACCTAGTGGTAGCCAAACTTTAGATCAATCTTACTGAACTATTTGGCCCCCATGAGTTGATCAAGGAGGTCGTCGTTTCGGGGAATCAGGTACCAGTTTCAGACTGTGATTTTAGTCAGGGTCCGGTAATCAATGCACAGTCGCCAGGTATCATCTTTCTTCTGCACCAACATGATTGTGCTCCCACAAGGTGATGAGTTGGGACGTATGTTCCCCTTGTGGAGTAGTTCTTGGATATGCCTCTTAATCTCCTCGTTTTCTAGCACAGAGCGATGGTAGACTAGCCCATTGGATAGCGGTGCACCTAGGGTCAGATTGATGGGATGCTTGACCTAACAATGCAGAGGTACCCCGGTAGGAGAGGAGAAGATATATGAGTATTCTTCCATGAACTTATCCACTTTCTTTTGTTGTGTGGAGAGATCGACTGCGAAGGCCCTGGATGTGGCTGCGATATTTCTCTCACTCTAAGAGAGAATCACGAAGAAGACAAATTTCTCAGTCTAAGAGATGACCTTTCTGCATTGCTTGACAGAGATCAAGGAAATAACACTAGGAGGGACTACCTCGGGTTTCTTGTACAATTTCTTGTTCAAAGTAATAATAACACTACGAGGCCTANAAATAAGGTTGGCACAAAAGAACATTACAAACTTCGAGAGGAGAAACATCACACAATACCTCATCTTTGAAGGGCTTGATGTCGTACGAAAGTCGGCACTGTTGGCTAATGCAAAGATCACTTCCTTGGTGGAACCATCCAATGGTGTAGGATTGTGGGTGTGGCGTTGTCGTCAGGGCAAACTGCTTGATGACCTCTGCTGAGATGAGGTTCTTCTGGCTACCGCTATCAACAATGAAGTGTAGTGGGGTGACTTTTACCCACATCTGTGAATGGAAGAGGCGCTCTCCTTCTTTTGGCTTATCTGGCTCACCAGGATCGAGCTTGGTGGTAGAAATGGTGGCATTGGGTTCCGTGTCAATGATTAGTCTTCCCATTTATAGTTCTGACTCAGAGTCAGAACCCGCATCTAATTCAGAGGCTTTCACTTTGGCCACCAGCAATTGCTTTGAGCGGCAGTTAGTAGTGTTATGCCAAGGGATCTTATGGAAGTCACACCACTTCTCGGTATATTTCTTTGTCTTTATGGTGTCCTTCTTTGCTTGCGGCTTGGACTGGTTGTCCTGATACTGTCCATCTTTGCTCTGTCCTTTTTTCTATGGGTTGGGGTTGCCCCTTCCTGGATTTTGCTGTGAGGGGTTTTGTTATAACCCTTAATTGCACCACACATGCATACCTGGCATCAGGCCAACTCATATCCCTTCTTTTCCAAAACACTGTTGAACAACTCTTTGAAAATACTCTAGAATAAAGGCCCATGCGCCCTAATCCATTACTGCATGCATGTACACATTGGCTGACCCAAAACAGCCCACGTGGACAAAAAAAAGCATGAAAAAAGGAAAGTTGCCAACGAAACAAAAATCTATGGGTGAGTTAAGTGAAACTCCCAGCCATGCATGGTCGAGGGTTTGTCCAAATACCTAGCTCCTTCTAGCCTATAAAAGAAGGGGTAGGGGTCCCATTTGGAGGAGGAAAAAATATAGCAAAGAAAATCTGCCCATTTACATATTCCCATTGTCCCAACCCTTTAGCCTTTCCTTGTGCCAAAGGACATTCAAAGCAAAGCAATTGAAGGACAGAAGAAGAAGAGCCCAGGATCAGGTTCAAGGAGCGGTGGCCGGTCTCAACTTTTGTAAGTTGACTTATTCTAAGTAATAAAGAAAATGCTTTTCTCGTCCTAATTCATGAACTGTTTATAGTTTTATCAATATATGTTTGGATTTATAACCCGCCAGTATATAAGTAGTATGCATGCATAGTTGTTGCTCGTCTTAAATGCAGGTCAGCTTTGGAAGGAGTATTGCGAACAAGTAATCAATCACAACGGAGGATCGACATCAAATGTCGGTAATGAGGTATGTTGATCTTTCCATGCATTTAATAAGAAAAGGGGATTTAAATCTAGGGATGAAGGTAGAAAGTAATTTTTATTCGGTCATATCTGCATGCAAAGTCTAAACTCTATTTTCTAGTCCGTAGGGTGTTTTTCCCCAACAACAGAATTGGCAACCATACTGGGGAGAATCTCTAGGGTTCCCAGAATTTTATTTAGTTTTTGGGTAGTTTAAAGACTAGTTTTTCTTGTCTGTCTTTTCTTTTCGTTTATGTAAGGTCTGAGATAGCAGGGAGTCTGATTTTCCATACCATCTTTCCCTGACTTTTTCTTGACTATGTTTTTTAGGACCCACAAAGGTACACGCGACTTGCACAAGGTCTGCACGCGTGTACTCGTGCCTTATCCTCTTACAACCCGCGTGTGAACGCTAGTTGTAGAGGTAGCAGTAGTGTGTAGAGTTCAAATAACCTCAGAGGCAGTCATCCTCTTCCTTGTCAGAATCACACATTCTCAGGGGGTTTTCTGGAATTCTGTCTAAGTCTTGTTTGCTAACAGTGCTATCTCAGATTGTTTTTTTCCTTATTATTTTTCCTTGCATTATTTGTTTTTCTGTTAGAAAGAGTGTCCAAGCCTTCAAGGGATCTTGGTTATCAATATCAGTGGTCTCTTCCTGGTTTGGTCTGTCTGTTTCCATTTTTTCTCAGAGTTTAGATATACACGCGGCCTGTACAAGGTCAGACCGCATGTACACACACTCTGTCTATATTCAGTGAGCGTTCGCACGTGTGTTGTTAAAGTGACAGTTGTGTGCTTGTACAAAATAATTTTTGTTGAGGGTAAGGCAGTCATCCTTTCCCTTGATAAGAATTATTCCTCTCAAGTGTTCGAATCTCTGTGTGAGCAGTCAGTAGCCTAGGAATAATCTTACCCTTAGCTTGCTTTTTCTCATTTAAAACGTGGTCAGAAAAATTAAAAATTAAAAATAAAAAAAAATTATTGTTTTTAGACAAGTGTGAGAGTCATTGTTTTTACAATTGCTATTGTGTGATTTGTTAATCTGATTCTTTGTGATCTGCGATTAGGCCATAATTTTTTTTCTTGGTTTTTGCTTGTCAGTATTTTCCCTTTCTTGCTTTACTAGCATTTAAAATAAAATAAAAAAATCTTTTCATTTTCTTGTTTGGTTGAACAATGTGTTTATGCATTATTAGGCCAGGGAAAAGTCTTTTATTTCATAAGTTTTTTCAGTTCACTTAGATCATAAGTAGCTCGTAGTCAATTTAAATTCTTTTGAGTTTTCTGTCCAAAATCTTAGAAAAATTTAAAAAAAAAATTGAAAAGTTGTCGAAATTTTGCATTCAGTAAAAGTTTTGTTTCCAACTTTTTTATTGATTTTTTTGCTTTCGTCTTTTACACGTCATCAGTTTCACCCTCATACCCCTTGACGTAAGACAAAGCCATAAAATTAACACTAAATTTAAAATCTACTATACTTTTATGTTTGTAGGGTTCACAAATTAGTTCAGGACTAGGGCCTTGGATTAGGTTGGAGAGGAAACTCTTCAAGGCCATTCAAAATCAAACATTGGAGTCTGAGATAGGGAGTGTCCAAATCCAGTTTCGTGAAAGTTATCCGGGACCCCCCCTCTAACACTGGGGATAAAAATGAGGTCACGTGCGGAAAGGTAGCAGAGATAACCCCTCCAAAGCTGGATCAATCGTAGTGGAGAACACATATAGAGGGCTTGTTTTGGGATTCTGTTGTTTGCATTTGCCACGGGGCTTCATGGGTCTCGAATCCATTCGAGGTCCTCAGTTTTCTTCCTGGACCATTTTCTCTCAATACCCTTGATAGGTTTCGAGCTCGATACCCTGCTCATTGTGGTCTACCCGACTTTCGACTGTACCTGCCTGGTGACTATTCGCGTGTTGGAAATCTAGTTGTCAATCTTTGTTAGGGACATACACAGGTGACTACGGGGGTATACCGCAGTACCTAGGATAGACATTGGGCCATGCTTTACAGAGTATACCTGGAGGGTTCTTCTGTGTTCGAGTTTCACTTGCACTAGTAAGTTTCTCTAGTGTTGGTTGTTGTAACTGTTCTTCCAATTAATTTAGTGTTTGTTTGTCCTATATTCTAGGGATTCTTTTGTAGTGGGTGTTACTTTTGAGCATTTAGACCACCTTAGAGTGTCTTGGATATTCTCACACAGTGGAGGATCTTGAGCTCTGTCGGTCAAGAAGGCTTCTTGGCCTGTCGTCGGTTACACTAGAACCACCCCCGCCACCTTTAAGGCAGAAGCTAGACCAACAAGGGTCTTTTGAAGCAACCGAGTTACAAACCATTGTGCCCGAACAACCCTCGGAGGAATAGACCATTTTGGACCTTGAAGCAACCGCTCTTGGCCCGGTTGAAACCCCAACCACTGATTTCTTGGCACCTTTTATTGTACCAATTCAATTTCACGAGCGCCAAACAGTGTCGCACACAACAATGGAAACAAATGTTGTTACTCCTTCTGGGAATTCTTCAATTCCCACCACGGTTGTTACCACAGGAGAGCTTTCATCTCCTAACCCACCGTCGACGGTTCGAGTCACCATGGGCTCGAATGCATCTACTTCACACAGTGGTCTGAACCCGTATTTGGCGGTGACCACAAACCCTTTCACACCTAGTGCGACAGGCCCTTCATTCTCATACGGGATGCCTAGTTCGGGTACAAGTCTTGTACTTTCCTACTCCATTTTATAGACTATGGGTCTGGGGGTAGGGAGCTCTAGCGCTCCTTTGCAAGGTCACATGGGGGGCACTCCTGTCCCTTTTAACACTTTTCCTTATGGAGGAGGTCATATCCCTCCTTCGTCCCCTTCACTCGATGGCTCTCATCAACAATCTGTCAGGCAACCTACACACAATAGTTTATTTGGAGCGGGGATTCAAGGACCACCTTCGCATAGTATGCCAGTAGGTTCGACACCATTTTCTTGGAACGAAACGTTTGGTAACAACACCTTCTTGTCACTCGGTTTCCTGAATGGGGGCAACCCCATTTTTGGACAATCTACTCCTATGCAAGGTACTATTCCTACACAGGGGGAAAACCTAGCAGGACCTTGGAATTCAGGGCAAGGATCTATTCCCTCCTCTGGAATGTCGATCTAGGGTAATTATTTCCACAATCAATGGAACCCCGGACAAACTACTATGCCTATCCCCATGGGACCGGCATGGGGTAATCCTTCCCAAAGTCCTTCGAATACAATGCATGCCCAACCATCTATGTCCTATTTGGGAAATCAGCCGATGATATCTCGACATATGCAAAATCCTTACGCTGGCCAGGGCCATGGTTTTTACCAGAATCCGGGCCAACAGCCAAACTTTTCCTGGAAACCTGGTGCCAGTCAAACTCCAGGACCCTTTTTCCTAGGTTATCAACAACAACCTAAACTATCATTCCTGACAACTTTACACTTGCCAGATTTGACAAGGTTGTTGAACGACCCTATTTGTCACGATCCGCGTTGGCCTCCTATGCCAATGAAGTTGCCTTTGGGCATTCCAAAGTTCGTAGCCAAGCCTAACGAAGATTCAGAAGATCATGTGACTACCTTTCATCTTTGGTGCTCATTTAACTCATTAAAATATGACTCCGTATAGTTTCAATTGTTTCAACGTACTCTCATTGGGAGTTCCGCAAAATGGTACATTGAGCTCAATCACTCAAGATACTCTTCTTTTGGTGAACTAGCGATGGATTTCCTTAACCATTTCTAGTTACCTGTGAGATACGATGCTGGCACAGAGTTGCTCGCTAATTTTGAATAGACAACAACGGACCATATCTCTGATCACATCCAAGAATGCAGACGCCGGAAGAGTTTAATCAAGGTACCAGTTCCACCAGCATTCCTATTTGAGTGGTTTCTTAAGTCTTTGGTCCCACAGTTATCCAAATATGTTGCGACATCAGGATTTTTCTCAGAAGAAGATGCCATCATGAGGGCTCAAAAATTTGAGCTCATCTATTCTCAGTCTGGTTTATTATACAAAATCTTGCCAGATGTGCCACGTTCAATACTAGATAAAACTAGATAGAGAGTTGGACCACATGTCGATGGTATTGTCGGTCCAACACAAACCAAGCCCACTGAGCAATTGACAAAGCAGTTGCAGCAGTTAGCTATACAACACACAGTGGTCAGCCAAACTACTTCTTTGGTTGCTCCCCCTACCAAAACGTCGGAAGTACACACTGTGCAGTCGACTAACCCAAAGGCCACCTAGCAGCCTAAAGGGAAGAAAAAACAACGAAATAAGGGTAAGGGGGATAGAAAACCCAATGATAATGTTGGCGGGGACAACACTGAAAAACGGAAGGCAAGGTATCCTTGCAATTTGTGCATGGAAGACCACCCGACCCATCTATGTCCTCGACTTGCAAAGGCCCAAAAATTTGTCATGCAGCAAGAACAGGCGGTGTTGACGAACCCATTTCAACATGGGCAAAATCTAACTCAAGCCTCTACAAGCACAGAAGGGGGCAGCCAAGAAACATACCCACCTTCGAACAACCCCTCATCCGCGAATGTTTTTATGGTTAGGGGTGATGCTTTCATATCGACTAGAGCGCATTATTATAGTAAACCAAGCGCTTTTGAGAAGGGTAAAGAAGTTGACCTCCCATCTCTTCCTCTACATATTGAGAAGACATTGGGAGAAACAATGAAATGCATTCCAAAAGGTGCATTTAAAAAAGTTTCTCATAACCCAAATGCAAGGGCCGCCCATAACTACTCTGTGGTGGAAGATTTATCACAAACCCCTTGTGCGATGTCATCTTTGGAGGTCCTCCAAAGCTTCCCTACTCAGAGGAAATCCTTGTTAACCACATTGGGCTCTACTGAGACTTGTAATCTGGGTACCCTCATGTTAGATACAATCAACTTAAAACCTCGTTTTCCTTACCACGTAGTGTTTCAGATAGTAGTGGCTTACCCCACGAAAAATTTTACACGGAATATCTTCCGGACGGTGGTCATCGAGGGCGCCTTGACATGTGCTATGTCATTGGCATGTTAGAAGGCCATTGGCCAACCCGTTTTGTCTCCATCACCTACTCTCCTCACTGCTTTCGACAGTCATTCATTCCGACCACATGGCATAGTTCCTTCTTTCCCCATGCAGTTAGCAGGGAAAACCGTGTGTGTCGAAGTAGAGGTAGTCAATGCTCCCCTCGACTATAACCTCTTATTAGGATGGAGTTGGACTTATCCTATGCAAGCTGTGGTTGCTACAATTTTCTGGGTCTTGTTGTTTCCACACAAGGGACGAATAGTGACCATTGATCAATTGTCTTTCTCCAGACCTGACCCAGCTTTGGGGGCATCCACGGTCCTGATGATTGATAATCCTCAACCAGGTGTCGTTAACGTAGGAGTTGGTTTATGCCCATCCTTGATGGGTACCTTCGATTACCCACCTCCTCATGGCGATATCAAATTTATATCTAATCACCATAAGGTTGAGATTTTTCAAGTTTCGTCGTTCCGCACGACTTACTTCGAGGATCCATGGATTCTTCCTTCCCCATCAGCCACGATGGATGAGACAGGGCACCCAGGCATGTCCATGCCCTTGTCTGCCACTGAAGTAGCGTACTCTTTAGTCCAGCAAGCTTCAGCTAACACTAATTTGACTCCTGCACAAGAGTTAGATCCACTTCTAGAGCCTATTTGGGCTCAGGGTTCTCTCGCAAACATCAATTCGTTAGACTTAGTCTTGCCTTCTGATGAAGCTATAATCAAATAAATGACTAGTTCGGACAAACCTTGGGAAGATATTCATCACAGATCATATTTTCTCCTATATTTAAGCCGCATTGAAGCAGGAGAATTCACCGTGACCATGACGGGAGATCAGTCGTGTCCTATTAATCTCTTAGCCACACATGAAATTTATGCTAAGGGAAATATGGAAACTATCGCTAAAACTATACCAATCAACATCTCCCAAAACCCTGGCGTCGTGGAGAACGTCTTCATCGGAGCGGATTGTTCCCCCGAAGAGATTCAAATCTACACGGATCTTTTCAAAGAATTTTGTGACGTTTTTGCCTGGTCTTATGAGGAAATTCCAGGTATCAATCCAAAAATAGTTGAACATGAAATCACAATGTATCCTGATGCCAAGCCTGTTCAACAGAAACTTCATCTAGTTAATCCCAAGAAAGCAGCAGCCATCAAGATTGAGGTTGAGAAATTGCTAAAGGCAGGTTTTATCTATCCTATCCATTTGACTCAATGGGTGTCAAATCCTGTGCCGGTCAATAAAAAGCAAGGCACGCTTCGTGTATGTACAGATTTCTGTGATTTGAACAAGGCATGTCCCAAAGATAATTTTCCAACACCATTCATCGACCAAATCATTGATGAATGTGCTGGTTGCGAAGCCTTTTCTTTCATGGATGATTTTTCGGGATATAATCAAATCCAAATCAAAACCAAAGACCAACACAAAACGACATTCGTTTGTCCATGGGGTACATTCGCATATCGTAAGATGCCTTTTGGCCTTAAAAATGTTGTAGCCACATTCCAGCGGGCCATGTCTTTTTCTTTTCATGACCTCAAGCATATAGTCGAGGCCTACCTAGATGATTTAGCATCCCGATCTTGCAAGAGAATGGATCATCCCACACACCTTAGACTAATATTCAAACGTTGTCGCTACTTTAGGATTCGCTTGAATCCAAACAAGTGCATCTTTTGCGTAACGCCAGGATGTTTGTTAGGTTTCATCATATCAACAATAGGGATCATGGTCGATCCTCTCAAGGTGGAGACAATAATCTAGTTTCCCCCCCCCTCCCACGCACAATCTTTCAACTTCAGAGTCTACAAGGCAAGGCGAACTTTTTATGATGCTTCATCGCCAACTATGCTGAAATCACCAAGGGATTTATACGCTTACTGAAGAAAGACATTCCTTTTTACTAGGATGATGTCACTCAGTGCTCTTTCGATGCATTAAAAAACACGCCCTCACAACTGCACCTCTGCTACGGCCACCTAACTATAACAAATATTTCTTATTATATCTGGTTGCCGCAGAGTCAACCATTGGCATGGTTTTAGTTCAGGAAGATGATTTGTTCTCAGAATACGTGATCTACTACCTAAGCCGAGGCCTCATGGGACCGAAACTCAATTATTTTCATATCAAAAAACTTGCGTTAGCGGTAGTCTATGCCATTCAACGGTTCTGTCATTATGTTATGTTTCGCAAGACCACCATCATTGTTGTCGTGAATCCATTCCAGTACATGTTGACACGATGGGTTATAGGTGGAAAAATCAGTAGATGGATAGTCATCCTCCAGGAATTTGACTTAGACTTCGTTTCAGCAAAGTCCAAAAAGTCATTAGTCTTCGCAAAGCTTATTTCGGAACTTCCAATTAAGTCAGGTGACGGTGTGCCTGAAGAATCGCCTATCTGGGGATATATGTTTTTTATCACATCTTCAGATCCCTAGTACAAAGATATACTTATCTATCTCCAGACTTTGAAGTGCCCCACTTCTACTTCTCGTGATGAGCGTCGGCATATACGCCATCAGGCTAAGAATTGTCTCATACTCAATGATACATTGTATCGGAGAGGTGTAGACTGCATCTTACGTTGATGTCTCACACATGAGGAGGCAGTCATCATGCTCAACGATTGCCATACCAAAGCTTGTGGCGGTCATTTTTCTAGGTTGGCAATAGCCCAAAAGATTCTACGAGCAGGTTACTTTTGGCTGACACTTATCAAAGATTATATAGAATCGGTCAAGAAGTGCCATCCGTGCCAATTATTCTCTCGGAAGTCGCTCTTATGTTTCATGTCATCACAGTTGGTCCCTTCACCAAGTGGGGGATTGATTACACTACTTGCAACCCCCCGTCAGCAAGGGGGCACCACTATATCATCGTAGTTGTAGACTACTTCACTAAGTGGGTTGAAGCTATGCCAACGTTTAAAGATGATGGAGAGACTGCAGCTCTCTTTTTATTCAACCAGATCATAGAAAGGTTCATCATCCCGAGAGATATTGTTACTGACCATGGAAGTCACTTTCAGAACCAAATGATGACCGAATTAACATCAAATATTGGGCTACGGAAAGAGCATTCATCACCCTACTACCCCCAAGCCAATGGGTAGGTGGAAGTTGTAAACAAAACGCTTAAGACTATTCTACAGCGAACTATCAACTTAGCCAAGTCAAATTGGCATTTGATGTTATACTCGACATTATGGGCTTACCGAACACCTGTTAAGACTGCAATCGATTTCTCACCTTTTCAACTCGTTTACGGGCTGGAGGCAGTCCTGCCCATCGAATGTCAGATCCCATCTCTAAAATTGGCAATACAATTATTGCCAGACACTTCTCCACTTGAAGAACAGTTAGTACACCTTGAGCAGCTCAATGAGAAGCATCGTGATGCGGCCCTAGCCAATGAGGCTCACAAACATAAGGTCAAGTGTCAATATGATAGGTCTATTCATCCTCGAATTTTCTCTGAAGGCAACCTTGTCCTGGTCTATGACCAAGATAAGGACCCCCCGGGGGCAGGAAAATTCAAACCCATGTGGTTCAGACCCTTCATCATAAAAGAGGTATTAAAAAAGGGCTCTTATCGCTTGGTTGATTTTGAAGGGAATGCTTTGGCGGAGCCTAGAAATGGGCTCTACCTCAAGAAGTATTACTCATAGGCAGGTCACTTTGGGTAACTTTTTGTAACATATGTATAGTCTTTGTACTATTACTTTTTAGTTTCTTTTAAGTGTTATGGACGTTTCATTGATGTTATCTTTCGTCAGTATGGCAGATGTCAAATGATTCTTTGGTGTTCGTTGGGTATGCAGACGGTGCTAGTTGGCACACTCAGAGGCTTGCCTATGTAGCTTGGGTAATCTTTACACCTCAGGGCCATTTGTTATCTTCCGAAGGTATATGCTTAGGTGACACCACAAATAATGTCGTCGAGTATAGTGTATTTATTGAGTTGCTTCGTGACGCCTTGTCATTGGGTATCTCTCATCTCCGGGTCTATCTCGACACTCAACTGGTTGTGTCACAGCTAAACAGAGTATACCGGGTTCATGATCCAACCTTACACCAACAATTCCTTAGGGTACGTCTCTTAGAATGAAACTTTGATTATATTACATATTTTCATGTTCCTAGGAGATTAAACGAAATTACAGATACTCTAGCTAATCAAATTTTAGATTGGCATCTTGCACACATATGAAATAACATTGACATAAGAATGTAAATACATTTTTGCACACGTGATCCATAAGACACAAAAGATCAAAAAACCATATATAACATCATAAAATAACCAGAGTACATAGATGGATGCAAGCGTCTAAAAAATGGGACTAATAACGAGTCACAGGGCTTATGCCCTCAAAAAATATATACAAGTAGTGCTCGTGACACATAAAAAGTCTAAATAGGTTCAGGGCCTATGAGCCCTATTATAATAGTCCACAGCATGGAATAAACGCCTAAACAATCGGACCCACGTCCGAGGTGCCCCCACTACATGAGGCTGTATGGATGGCAGCAGGTCCTCTATCTTTGCCATCGGGACTGTGCAAGTGAGTGCAGTGAAGTTCCGCTCAACTCGTCTAAGGAACCTCTCAGCCTCTCTGACTGGGAGGTTCCCTGCTACTGTTGGTCCCCCGACGGTGGCAGTTGCGGCTTCTGGTCGAGGACGACGCCTATTCCATGCATAATCGGTAGGTTACACGGGTCCCACATCTGCATGCAACAAACGTATACTCGTCAAATACTCTGGCATATAAAAAAAATGATATATATAACAAAAACAACATAAAATTACATATGCAAACAAAAAAACTACAAAGGTGGAGACTTACCCATCTCCCCTCGCTCCTCACCAGGAGGCACGGGTATCTCAGGATATCTAGAAAAGTCTATCCCTGCATATTGGTAATCCTCGATCATAGGGATTTGCCGTGACAGCCATGCAAACAAGTCATCATCGAAGGACTCATTGGTCCTTCCACCACCCTGTCACGGAAGTAATACTGCCCATCTACATATAGTAGGAAAAGAGGTTTGATGTCCTCGTACCACTTCCCGAGGACTAAAGCTCGGAACTCTCTCAAAGAAGAATGAATAGAAAATCATCCAGAACCCAAAGTTCCTCTGTGTCCACTGTCGACAATCTGTCAATTGCCTCTTCATACACTCAAGTAGTGTGGTACTCCAGTAATATCACCTGCAGCGATAGGTTAGTGATCTTACTGATGGACACTTGGGAGCTCAAACGGTTAGTCCCAACCTCACAGTGCAGGGCTATCAAGTCCTCTATATTAAGTGGCCCCACTGGAAACATCCTGAAATTGACTGGTTCCCCTCTCCTTGAGAGGCCAATCAAAAAATAGATATCCTCGGTGGTAGGCACCAGTGATTTCCCCTCTAGCATAAAGGCCTCGACATCAGGGTGCCAAAAGTCAATCAAGGCATTCAATAGCCTTGGTTGCGCTCGCATATATGGACACAGGAAGAACTTAAGAAAACCACATTGCATCAATGCGGCCATGACATTCGGATCTCCTGCAACCAACTCACTAATTGCCTCATGCTCCCTTTCCCTCCAGTGGACATACATCCTGCCAACACAACAAAGTTCAGGAGGTTTAGTAAGGGCTATTTGGTTCTTTTTTCTATAAAAAAGGGGGTCCACGCACGTTGTCTAAGTTCCAGGCGCATGTACACGCGGGCAGGCTTTACTTGCCTGAGTGTATAGGCGGCCTGTCCAGATACAGCCCGCGTGGACCTAGGGCCGACCTTTTAAAGGTCGATGCCCACCCAAAAAACAAACTTAAAAGCAAAATTGAAGAATTGAATAGCTAGATAGGGGAGTTTGTACTTACTTGGACCAAGCGGAAATTCGTTTCGTCCACTGTAGCTCCCGGAATCACCGTTTTTAGCAAAGGGGGTCTTTTGGCTCCAGAGTCAATTTCCAAATCAGAAATGGTGATAATGAGCTGGCAGCTTCTATTTATAGACTTTTTGGCCTCTTTTTGTCACTTTTTTGGCCTCCCTTATCAGTTTCTTTATACCAAAAACCATTTAGAGTGATTCGGGAGTTATATGGGAGGGATTTGATCGGGTATTGGGACACTTTTTTTGAGTTTTGAGAAAATTTTGACGGTCCATGAAAATTTTTCCAAGAATCAACTTGAGCATATAGGTTAGGTTACTACCCCGACTTTTGTGTCTCGTTGTCTTTTTTCTCTACCATAGGATCGATCCCATCAGGTTGTAACACAGAACTGTCATATCTGCTTTAGAAGTGTTGCAACTTGGCGGTAGAGCTTACCAAAACATGGATGCCCTAGGTAGGTCCTGGTTGCATTATGGTGTCCATGCCATCTCTAAAACACTGTAGGCTCGGGAGTCCTTATAGTCTTTCCTGAATATGAGTTTGAGCCTCATTTCCATGATTCTTCTTTGCTCTTGATCTCACCCTTAGGACTCCTAAAAAACTCACAGGTTTTGTTTTAAGCCCTTTTCAGACCCTCTAAACATGAAAATTTTTCCGAGCGATCTTGTGGCCTTTCACGCTCGTTAAACTGAATTTTGAAGTCACATCTGTCCGGCAGTAGTTTACCCCTTTTTCAGTCCAGATGGTCAACTGTACGAACAAAGGTATACTCTATAGAACTTTCGTTTTCTAGAAGAGTACTCTCAAGTATAATTTTATCCCTTTTTCGAGCCTGAGGGACTAAACTTATGAAAAAGAAACCCCCACGAAGTCCATAGTTAAGCTCTTTTCAGACTCCTTAAAATTGAAAAGATCACTGAGTGACATTATTCTTTCACACTCGTTAAATTGGTCCAGAAGAATATTCCTAACGGAGTCCATATTTAAGCTTGTTTCAGACTCCTTAAAAGTGAAAAAATGGTCGAGTGATCTTGTCCTTGTCACACTCGTTAAAATGGTTTTGAATTGACGTCTAATCGGTTCTAGTTTACCCTTTTTCGAACTGACTAGACTATCTTCGAAAAAGGTACCCCAATGGAGTTTCCTTTTATGTTTTTTCAGACTCTCTAAATATGAAAAACCATCGAGCTTACCTTCTTTGGGCTCGTTAAACTTACATCGAAGGACGTTACCATTGTGTGTTTTGTTAACCGCGTTTGCATACCTTATACGCCATCCTTGTAATAGTTTGCTTCTGCATCTTAACACCTTTGGCCTTCGGAGGATTTTTCCCAAGTTTCTTTCTCCTAGATCATCAGTCTTATCCTTGTGCCTTGAACTCGTATGTTTGCAACACTCGTTCCTCCTTTGTAACGTAATATTCATTTATTCTTTTTCCACAATTATTGAAAAGAACAAAAAAAAATCAAATATATCCCAAAAAGAGGAAGAGAAAAGTATTTTCTTTATTGGCAACATAATGAGTCGCCCTTGGATAAAGCACATCTATCTGTTTGTTCATCAGACTATGGGATGTAGTACGACCTTAGGAAGCTTACCTCGCTATATAGAGTTGTGTCCTCCACCGTTTGGTTATCCTTCCAAACATATGGAGAGTTTGTGTTTCCTCCTGCTTCATAGACTTATGATTAACATACATGTTGTATGAATCTCATCATTTTTCGTGCTATTGTCCAAGGGAAGTTTGTCACTAAGCTTGAGTCGACCCCTTTGCAATATGTCTCTTGTCCGCATACCCGACCATCCTGAACATCCAATCAAGTCTTTGTTTGAAATCATTGAAGCCTTCAATCCGATCATCAAGATTATCAAGTCCATGATCGACAAGCCATCAAAGACCTCTAGGTAGTGCAGTCGTACACTCATATTACACTCCTACCCAAATTTTGAAGATTTTGAAGTTATTGCTCGAGCTCTGAAGCTCTCATCTCCAGCCATCAGTCTGAATCAACTTCTGGAAGATGGATACTCTATATGTATATCTTTCTGATTTCGAGATGTAGCTCCACTGTGTATTGTCCACGGCTACTATTTATAGTTATTTGACATGGATCTACAGTGTATTTGATTGGTAGCCATGGTTCTATTTTATCCCAAGCATGGGTATGCCCGCCTCGGTGAGACATTTGTTATTTTGCAGATGGCACCTCCCGGTTCCTAATCCTTGGGC
>SNQJ01S0037008.1:133554-165961 GCA_010110895.2 Picea sitchensis
CTTGTTTACATGCATGGATATTAAAGACATAAGAATAGATATAAGTTTTGCTTTAAATTAATATAATGTATATGCTTTACATTAGATATAAGTTTTTCTTTAAATTAATATAATGTATATGCTTTATATTGATAAGTTGTATTTTGTATTAAATTAATATAATGTATATGCTTTATATTAATAAGTTGTATTAATGTAAGTTGTATATGGAAGTTGTATGGCTAGCTCTTCATAGTAAAATTTAAATTATTTTTTATAAGTAGATTGAAGTTTTTTTATTATTTTTTATATAAGTAGATTTTTTATATATATTTTTTATAATTAGATATTTTTATATAAGTAGATTGAAGTTTTTTGTTATTAATAAAAAAATGTTTCAAATTTTTTTCATGAGAAGAAGATAATTTAGATCCTTAAAATCTATTTTCTTCCTTATAAGTTGTAGTTTTGGATTATGGAGTTGTTCAAGGTAATGAATATAAGTATATACATTTTTAATAGACATAAAACAACTTGAGATGATAACAACATAAGACTCATTCATATAGATAAAATATTAAGAGACGTAAAAATTATTGGTTGACATGCATGGACATAAAAGACATAGACATAGGGTTTTTCCCTTGGGAATTCTCTTGAAGCTTAATTGGGTTATATTCACCTCCTTCTTTTGCATTAATGAAACTGTCCCTACAAATTAGGGTTCCGACCCAAGAACTATCATGAGGTAAAGGATACATATTATGAGCATAACAATTAAAGTACAAGGGAGAGATGATCCACCCAAGAACTAGGATGAATTTTGGTTGACATATTAGACCTAGGCAATTTTCTTTCCTTGGTTTTGGTAAAAACGTATTAGTCAAGCAACTAACATGAGGAGGTATGGTTAAAATATTATCCAAAGAAGCAAACTCTAGGGCTTATCATCCCATCAATAGAAGTATGAGATGAGGTAGTATTCCAAGAGAATAAGTGTTATGTTATATCACCTTAGCTAGTAGAAGATAGGGATTATGATCCCACTAACTAGTACAAGATCAAGACAATGACCAACCCAACAACTATTGCTTGGTGGTATAGGTTTAAGCCCCCATTCAAATTAACCAAAGTAGTTTCTAGTAAGTACTATAAGGGTTGAAATTCTATATCTAGTAAAGCCTTTATAATGACTTCCATTCGGCAACACCTTTACAACGACTTCCATATCCCTATCTATGCATGCATCCTTAGTAACTCAAAGTTTGGACTCCTATTGATTTAGCTTCCATCAATAAAATCTAGCTTGCAACTCAACTCTTCTTGTCCAAGGACCCATAATATAAATAAACTAGCAACTAATACTAGTACAAGTTCAAGAGTTATCCCTTTCTTCCTAGAATAAGATCATGGATGATTTTAGGGGCTAAATTTTGCTCATGAGCTAATTTTCCATCATTTTTCCAAAAACGAGATTCGCTATTTTAAAAATGATTCACCCCAATTCTATAAAATAAAATTATTCTACCTTAAAAATCGCCAAAATTTTATAAAAACTATATAAAATCCTTAGAAATTTGAATATTTTTACAAAAATATCGCTAATCATTTATAGTTGGCATATGAAGGATTAGTGAGATTCGCCAAGGTTTCTACATTTTAAAATAAATTTTCATCCTTAAAATCATCCCTGAATAAGATTATTTATTTCCTTCATTTGGATAAGTTATTCCAAGGTGATATTTCCATAGAAGGGAGTCGATTATCTAAGACATATGTAAAAGTCAATCAGATAGGAGATAGGCTCCTATCAAACTTTGATAGCTTAAGCCCAATAAGTGTTCAAGAATCTAACAAACTACTAGTGGGATCAAGAACCAAAGTAAAAGGGTGGGAAGCTATCAAATGACACAATATATATATATATATATATATATATATATATATATATGGCTTAATTTGATCAAACAAAATGGGTTCAATAGGAATTATATATATTTAATTTGATCAAAGCAAAATGGGGTTCCAACCCAAGACCTAGCATGAGGAAAAGGATACAAATTATAGCCCACAAATTGGAAACAATAGGTATGTATGATGACCACCCAAGAATAAATGTGAGAGGGAAGATAACAAGCCCAAAATAACTTATGAGAGGGATGTATCCCAATGAATAGCATGAGGTCAAGATGATGACCAACCCCCAATTATCGTACAAAATTTTAGGCTCTATTGATTATACATGAACTCCTTTCTTGGATAGATGAGAACTACTAGCTTGGGTTTGTGAACCATTGTGTTTGAGTAATAGTCCAAGGTTCAAGAGATATGGATTAGTTAATGAGACATTAGGTTAGTGGGCCACTGAAATAAATTGGGTTCAACTTTGCAAGTAGCTCGGTTAGAGTAACTAGGTTAGACTAGCTTAGCTACACAAACTTGCTTGGAAAACTTATTTTGGTTAGGTCACTTAAACACCTTGCTTGGATGGGTTAGGTCACTTGGATAACACNATTTTTCTAGGAAAATGGGGAAAATGAACATTGAGCCTAATAAGGGTTCTGGTGACCAACAATCGTTACGGTGAGAAAATAATAGAAGGGGAGGGGAGGATAAAAATACAAGGGTGATGGTCAAGGTAAAGCCCCAACTTGATGTAATCCCCATAACCGAATGCCCCAAGGTTAAGGGTTAAGTAAAAACCAACTAGGTTGATGATCACACAAGCTAAATAAGGTGAAGGGCTAGGTTGAAAGTAGATAGGCAATGTAAGGCTAAAACCATATAAAGGTCAAGCCCAACCAAGATAAATGGGTTAGGAGGAAAATAACCTAGGAAATATCCACACCAAATGAAATAGGGGCACAAGATGTAGAAGGGGGAACTACCACAATACAAGGTTGTAGCATCGTAGTGTAGTCTAATTTTTTTTTTTAAAGATTACAATTTTTTATGATGCAAAATGTGATGCACGTGGGAACATCATTATTTTCATTGAATTTGCAATGTAGTATCCCTTTTTTGCATCATATTTTTTGATGTGCTAGACTCCTTGAGGTGTTGTCTCAGTGATGAAAGTTACAACACGATAGTTTATTTGTGTTGTAGGGGCATTGTATTTGCATCTTCTTTCTTTTTTTAAATAACTTCACAAAACCATTTTGTGTTGGGTTTGTGTCAAAAACATGTTATTTGTGTCATTTAGATAAGGTTTGCATCACAATAACATCATTATGGGTCTTATTAGCATTGTTTTGGCGATGTAATTTAGTCTATTGGTGTCGTAGTAGTGTCACATTATGAAAATTGTGCATCATCTTTGCATCTCACAAGTGTCATCTTACTTCATTTATGTGTAAGTTTTGTGATGTTATTATATATTTAGAGTTATTATTACATTGTAATGGAGTCATTTTGCATCAAATTAGTGTCTTGAATGCACCAAAATGGTCTTATTGCATCACAAATGTGTTGTATTAGCGTCACAATCACATCGTTCGAGCATCAAAATTACAATGTGATTTTTTTTTTTTTCGTGAAACACACTTCCCAAGGAATTTGTCAACCAATTCCCCTCATGTTAAGGATGGTGCCCAAGGTAAACTAGATTCTATATATGCTCAAGTCTCTTCTCAACATTATTCTCATTAAGAGATCAACATGTCACTTTCTAGAGTTGAACTTAGGTAGTGAGGATAACACTCCTTTGCTTAATCGCCTAACCTAGACCCAATTGGCATAATTGCAACATAATCATTATTAATTACTTTATTAGTTTGATTAATTTCGTTGTTATTATTATTATCATCATCAATTTAGTAATTGTTAATTTTATTATTCATCTAATTATTATTATTATTAATTATTTGATTATTTTTATTAATTTGACTGTTATTGTTTATTTACATATTTAATAGTATCTAAATTTTTTTTGTAATTACTACTTTTATTCAATTTATATATTGATTAAATTAATGACTAGTGTAAGTTCATTTTAAAGTGTACCGATTATGAAATAAAGAACATGTTTATATATAAATGTGATGATGGTATTTTGATTTAGATTGTATAATAACTGTGTAATTTTTTCTACATATAAATAAGTGGTACACTACTTTGTATACAACATTGCATGAAAAAATATGTACCCATGTATGGAAATGGAATGAATTTGACATTAGAAGTTGATTGAATTATAGTCAATGCCCTCCTCATCATTTGAACCCTCCTCCTCATCACTCTGTAAAAACATAATAAATGAACATGAGTTTAATAAAATAAAACATTACTAACATTTAAAGATGTTATAAAAAAAACATAAGTTAAACAATTATCAATACCCTCTAGTTCCTCTATGTCACCCTCATCATCAACAACCTGGAAGAACATAGTATATTTCAATCTATGAATGAATAATTTCAACTATATATAAGTTAAAAAATAAACTCATAATTACCAATTAATTACATTGGGCATGACATGCATATCTTCCACCATTTTTTCGTAACTCTTCCTCAAGACATACTTTAATTCTTCGTAAGTGGGCTCACAATTATAGTCAATTCTTCATAAATATATGCAAAAAAAAGAAAACCATATTTAATAATCACATATATTAAGCTAGTGTATTAGAATAATAAATGATACTATATTGATAAACTTACAAAGGACCCTCTAATCATGGACATCTTGACTTGCCTTGAAAAATGTGTATATGTTAATTTCTTTGTATCCATTCATGTATGTACATAAGAAAATATAACAAGTTAAGTTTATCAATGTCTGAAAAATTACCATAAAAGTAGGTCAGCGTTACTACAAGATTACATAAGAGAAGAAAAAAGCATGTTAAAAACAAATCAAAATAAATAATTGCAAGCATATTAATATCAATATCTACAAACATATATTATTTATTACCCTTGTGCCCCTTTTGTTGTGGTGTCTCAAGGTCCACTCCTTGTGTATTCTTCTCTTCAACGATCCTCTTAGTCTTGTTGAAATTGTTTAGGATATTTTTAAATATAGATTTGCCAATATCATATGGTCTTTTGCTATAGTCTTTTCCTTGTTTAGCAAGTTTTGCAACATTCTCACTAAATTTGTCCAAAACCATAGAAAATGAAGTCACCAATAAAATTCAATGACAGTAGATAATGAATTATAAAGGGTAAAGGATTAGAAACATGAGTGAGTACATAAAAGACTAATTTGAACATATTTCACTTGATATGGTGTTTCTTCCTCCTGATAGTTTTGAAGAATCTATAAAGGGCCCATTTACCACTAAATTGTAAATTTTGGACCTTCTATGAAGATGTTGTAATGCTCTCTGCTTCGATCACTACTTATTTATACTCAAGTGATCTAGGTGGAAATCGGTGGCCACCCACCATTCCACTATCTCAAACATGGGTTTCCGCCTTGGCAGTTTTTCTACAACATTTCGAGTCCTAAACTTTCGGGGCCGTTTTGAGGTCCTAAACTTCTGGGGCCATTTTGAGGCCCTAAACAACGTTTTTTGGACCATCCACGGTCACATTGTAGTCTTTAGCGAGAGTGTGATGGAAAAATGTGTAGTCCTTGGATAAAACTTTCAAACTAGCTATCGTGCACCCCAAACGAAGATCGTATGCAAAAGTTATGCCCTTAGGAAGTTGACGTACCAACTTACCCCATTGATGCCCACATAAATTTTGGCATTTCATATTCTGGGGTTAGGGTTTTGGATTTTATTCATGTTAAAAATGCCTCTAGAGCCTGATTGTAATCATCATAATCTTCTTGCAAATGAGCGTAGCCATCACATCTCTTCTCAGAGATAAGCTGCCACCATTATAGCAAGTCATTCACTCTATAATTTTACAGTTTTTCTATATTCTCTCATTAATAAAAAAAAAATGTGCATTACTGTATCTCTATATTTATTGAAACATTTTTTTGTATCTCGCAATATCTCTGTATATTTCATTGTTATATCTCTTCCTTCATTTCATTCTCAAAGATAATCGAGATCAGTGGTATCAGAG
This sequence comes from Picea sitchensis, assembly GCA_010110895.2. Classification (NCBI taxonomy): domain Eukaryota; kingdom Viridiplantae; phylum Streptophyta; class Pinopsida; order Pinales; family Pinaceae; genus Picea; species Picea sitchensis. The sequence goes on from SNQJ01S0037008.1 coordinate 139,563, forward strand.
CAGGCTGTTCATTATCATTTCTTAGTGCATGTCCCCGATGAGGTCAAGGTATAGAGAGTTGGGTCTCAAGCTATTTTCCCTTGAGGATAACCACTCTTGTCACCCTAAGAGACCTCCCATGGTGGAAGAAAATAGAGACGCGGTAGTAGAAGATCCCATCAAGTTGTTGCTCGCGGCAGCCCTCGCGCAACAGAGGAACAAGAAGTTGGAGAATTTTTCCCAAATCCTTCAAAGATTATCGATAATAGCAGGAGTGTCTTTGTCAAGAAGTTGCTTTAGAGACGCTACTACATTCAAGGTAGAAGTTAATTTTGATATTCCCGTATTTGAAGGTCAGATCGATGCAGATGCTTTGGAAAAATGGTTCAATTTGCTAGAAGGTTATTTCTTTGTTTACAATTTTTCCGACCGAGAAAATATAACCTTTGTGTTCCTCAAGGCTCTCCCCCATGTCAAACATTGGTGGGAAACTTACTGAGAGAAAGTTCCACCGAGAAGACTGGAATATTTGGGGCCGAGGAGAAATATTACCCCGTGGGAAACTATGATGACCAGTACATGAGATGGACCATGGTGCATCAAAAGTAGGACCAAATAGTGTCGGAGTTCACAAATACCTTCCATACCTTGCGCACCAAGCTGGGTATCAAAGACTCTGAGAGACATCTAGTTCTGAAATATCGCAGGGCCCTACACAAGTGCATACAAACCGAAATGGATTTTCTGGACATCTCATCACTGAGAGCCGCTTATAGATATGATGTAAAAATTGAGTAGAAATTCAAGCAAGAGAACAAGCTGGAATTTGGGTCTGTAAATCTGCAACAACCAAAGTATGGTAAAGGAAACCCTAACTTATAGAACAATCAAGAAAACCAGTCTAAGACGCAAGAAAAGAAGGTTAACGGGAAGATGAAGAAGGACACTGGGAAGTGGTGCAAATTCCACAAAATCACTTGGCACAACACCGATGAATGTCGCTCGAAAAAATCATTGGTGGAAAAAATCAAAGAAACGGAGTCGAGCCCCGACTCGAACTCCGATTTAGACACTAATAAAAGGAGACATATAATTGATGCATAACCCATTGCTATTGTCGAGACCACAACAATCCAACTAGAAGAACCAGAGGATCTTGAGGAGGGGGAGCGACTCGTCCATTCATAGATTTGGGTGAAGGGGAACCGACTGCATTTCATTGTTTATAGTGTAATCCAGAAGAACCTCATCTCAACAAATGTCTTCAAACAGTTGGATTTGTCGACAACGCTACACCCTCAGCCATACAACATCAGATGGCTCCGTTAGGGATGAGATCATCGTGTCAGCCAGTAGTGTCCCTTGTCATACAAAATCAAGCCCTTCAAGAATGAGGTACTGTGTGATGTTTCCCCACTGGAAGTATGTGATATTCCATTAGGCCAATCATATATGTAGAGGCGTCATGATGTTTATGATTCTTGACCCCGTAGCGTCATTGTTACTTTGGGGGGTTATCACTACATGGTAGCAGAGGTAGTTCTGACCACTGTACTGAAAAAATAGTTCCGCAAAGTTTAGCCTCTTCACCACCTGGTCAGAAGAGAAGGACACTACAACCAATGTATCCTTGGCCAAAGAACCTTTTATCCAGTAGAAGCAGATCAAGAATATTGTATAAGATCACCAAGTTATTCCTACTACACCTACGAGGGTGCCTCCACACTACCCAGTAAAATCAAGTTATGATAAATCCCTTCATGTTCTTCATGTTGCATATTCACCAACAGAGTCCTCCCACACTCAGGAAGATCATGCAACCAGATTTGTTCATAACTGCCTTCAACAAGTTAAGCAGGGCAACTTCTTCAGCAAGGCAAACAACTCACCAAAGTTCAAATTCAACAAAGGATTCCTCGAGGACCTGACACAATGGAGAACATTTATTCCTAAGAGGGGAGGACTGATCCAGGAGGAAATTGGTGGCCACCCATATATTCCACTGGCTCAAAACATGGGTTTCCACCTTGGCATTTTTTCTATAACATTTCGAGTCCTAAACTTTCGAGGTCATTTTGAGTCCCTAAACATCATTTTTTGGACCCACCACAGTCACACTATAGGATTTATCCAAAGTGTGAGGAAAAAATGTGTAATCCTCGGATAGACCTTTCAAACTAGCTATCGTGTACCCCAAACAAAGATCGTATGCAAAAGGTACACCCTTGGGAAGTTGACGTACCAACTTACCCCATCGGGACCCACAATGACTTTTGGCGTTTCATCTTCCAAAGTTAGGGTTTTGGATTTTCTTCATGTTAAAAAGGCCTCTTGATCCTCATTGTAATCATCATCATCTTCTTGCGAATGAGCATAGCCATAACATCTCTTCTCAGAGATAAGATGCCACCATTCTAGCGAGTCATTCACTTTGTAATTTTACAGTTTCTGTACATTCTCTCATTAATAAAAATTGTGCACTACGGTATCTCTGTGTTTAATGAAACATTTATGTGTATCTCACAATATCTCTGTATATTTCATTGTTATATCTCTTCCTTCATTTTGTTTTCAAAAATAATCTGGATCATCAATGTTTGTGGTATTCTTTGGACCACTCCCTTGTAACTATGTAAAAAATTTCATTATGGAAAATTGTACCATTACCAAATTTTAAAACCTCTCTTGATCCAGGTGGATATTGGTTTCCACCCACATATTCCATTGATTCAACATGGTTCCACATTTAGCTGTTTTTGCTAGATTGTTTTAGCTCTCAAACTTCCAACATGTTTTTCAATCATTTCCTTTAAATTTTTGGTAGTTTACGTAGGTCATGAAGAATTTTTTCCGAGAAGGCCTTAAAACTGATGTTCAAAATTTTGTGTTTGAATGTGTGGTCTATCAACTGAATAAGGGAGAAACAATCAAGACACTGGGTCTCCTACAACCATTAGCTATACCAAGTCAATGTTGGGAAGAAGCTTCAATATATTTTAGTATAGGTTTACCCAAATTTGAAGGAAAGATTGTCATCGTGGTAGTAGTGGATCGACAAACAAAGTATGCCCATTTTTTCTCTCTTTCTCATCCTTCTAAAGAAATTACAATAACCACAACATTCATGGAAATAGTTCAAAAGATATATGGAGTCCCCAAGATTATTATAAGTGACAAAGATCCAATTTTCACTGGAAATTTTTGGAATGAATTATTTTCTTCTTTGGGTACTCAATTGGCTCACAACTCATCTTACCATCCTCAATCTGATGGGAAAATTGAGATTGTGAATAAGTTTCTAGAATGATATCTTCATTTATTTGCATCTGGTAGACAAACATAATGGGTCAAGTGGTTTCCCTTGGCAGAATGGTGGTACAACACATCCTTCCATATTTCATAAAAATGGTCCCCATTTCTAGAACTTTATGGATATCATACTCCATCCATCACATCGCCTTTGAAAGGGACTACAAAGGTTTAGGCAGTGGAGGAACACATAGGGAACCAACAAGAGGTTCTCAAACTATTGAAGAAAAACTTGGTTATGGCACAAAATAGGCTGAAACAACAAGCAGATCAACACTACAGTGAAATAGAATTTGAAGTGGGGGATTGAGTATTTTTTAGGCTACAACCATTTAAATAGATGCCCCTCAAGCAACAAAAGAAGGATAATAAATTAACACCCAAATAGTATGGCCCCTATAAGGTGTTGCAAAGGATTGGAAGTATGACTTACAAATTGGAGTTGCTTCTATCTTCACGTGTACATCCATTCTTCCATGTTTTTTTCTTAAAGACGATAATCAATGACAAGATCCCAGTGCAAACTATTTTACTAGAGATTAATGAAGAAGGGGAAATCATACTTGAACCAGATACAATCCTTGAAAAAAGGATTAAGAAGTTGTGAAATCGAGCAATTATTGAATACCTTGTCAAATGGAAGAACCTACCAGTGGAAGAGGTGGCATGGGAAGATGAGTTCTTCATGTAGAAACAACCGTAGTCAATCAAGTGAGGAGAACAACACTTGTTTGGAGAGAAGGGGCATGTTAATTCCTAGAAAAATCCCCATGTTAAGTATAAACCCCTTATTAATCCTTAGATATTGAATTATTACATGTCTAGCATTATCTTTGTATGTAGGCTAGAACCCTTCATTGTACCCTTTCATTATAATTGTACCCTTTGTCTCCTATATATATACACCAAGGAGACTTAGTCTTAAGATCATGATATATCATCTTGTACATTCAATATATTGTAAAATGAGGTGTCCCCCTCAAAGTGGATTGTCATTCATTGATTTTTTTATCATTCTCAAGATGTCGGTTCATAACATGTAAATACTTTGAGAAATAAAGCATTGAAAACCCCTCCACGTGAAGGAGAAATATTTTGTTTTAACCAATGAGGCATTACAATGTTATCAATGTTAATTTCTTTTCATAAGGCATTACAATGTTATCAATGTTAATTTCTCTTTCATAGTTATTTATAAGAAGACCAAGGATTGAATTCACGTTAATAACTATATATAAGAAGACCAAGGATTGAATTCACTTTAATAACTATATATAAGTAAATGAAAGAATAAAGAGGTGGTGATTAAGAGTAAACACTGCATTATATATAAGTAAATGAAATAATAGAAAGGTGGTGATTAAAAGTAAATACTGCATTACAATAAGATGATTAATCGAGATTTTAATGATTTGAAAATTGAACTCACAAATTCTTAAAATACTTTATTCTAAATAAACCCACCATCACCTTATCATTAACTAATAAAAAAGAAAAAGTAAGTAAATAATTAATTACAATAAAATAAAATAAAATAGTCAATAAAAACTTTCAAACAAAATAATCAATCTTGTTACAGTATTAATTACCACCAATACTTGAATAAAATTTCGTATTATATTTCTATGTATCTTTTATATTTATTTATCTCCCATTTCTTAAATAAAGTGTCCACATATTTCTATTTTTTCTCTTTATATTTCTTCCCTTATGAAAATTGAATTTATATTTCTTCCTTATGAAAATTGAATTTTGATTGCTTATGAACATCATTAATAAATTAACATACTTATTTCTTTTTTCGTTTTTATATTTTATATTTTTTCTTTAATTTTTTTAGATTCCCATAAATTACATTTGATTGCGTGTTAACATCAATAATAAATTAAATTAATACAAACTATTTTGTTTTTTTAATAAAGCTTTCTATCCCATTGATTAAGTTTGGTTGGTCATGAACATCAATAATAAATTGTTGATCTTAAAGGATATCGGAAAAAAACAAAATCAAATTATAATAAGTCACACATCCTTACAACAATGTGTTACAACAATCTGCATGAGCAATAATTATTAAAGCCAATATCAATGAATCTTCTTCATAGTGGGGAAGTGAAAGAAGCTAAAACAAATCCTATAAACTTTCATACCTAGGGGAGAGTGCCATAACTACTAAGAAGTGACTTGTATCAAGGTGGGAAAATCAAAGTTTGTGTGAGAGGAATAATCATAAGGATCAATTATATGTGAGAACCACTTAGGTTTTCTTTTCTTAAATCCTACAATGATGCTATACTATGTTCTCCCTCTTAAGTCCTTTTGGGTGTCGGTGCCTTATGGCAATTTATTTGAAAATAAATAAAAAAATATAGATGCAAAGAAACTAGTCTCTGTGTAATTCTTATAAATACAAGTATACTAATTAAATTATAATCAAACTAAATGCATATAAAACGAGGATCAAACTTTAATTAAATTTAATTATAAAGTAAAGATTATAAAGTGGAACTACAAGTCTCCTCCTTCTCCATACTAGTATCCAAGGTAAGCTACCACATTATATGAATAATTGAATTTTATTAAAATTAACAACTTGTTTATGCTTGTTAAAGTGTTGGTGCAATTTGTTTTTCTTTTTGTAGATGCCAAATATGGTTTGAGGTAACGTAATAACAAAGTTGCTTTGGTACAGAATATGGACATGCTTTAATATGTTTTTAGTGTCTCTCGTATGAGTAGTGTTATCACTTAATCATGTAGGGGGGTGTTCTTCTAAGGAACACCCCCTTTTATTAAAATTAAAAGGATGTTCTTCTAAGGAGCACCCCCTTTTATTAAAATTAACAACTTGTTTATGCTTGTTAAAGTGTTGGTGCAATTTGTTTTTCTTTTTGTAGATGCCAAATATGGTTTGAGGTAACGTAATAACAAAGTTGCTTTGGTACAGAATATGGACATGCTTTAATATGTTTTTAGTGTCTCTCGTATGAGTAGTGTTATCACCTAATCATGTATGGGGGTGTTCTTCTAAGGAGCACCCCCCCTTTGGCGAGAAGAATGGAAAGAAATGGGTAAAAACCCCACTTTCCCTAAGTCTTCGTGATCGGGCGCATTATTTTAATGAGCGCTTAGATCTGGGTGGTCGAGATCTACGCACCCAGATCTGTTGTCGAGGTTCCATTCTGGACCCTCCCCTGCCGTTCTTATTTTAATGGGAGGGGGGGGTCCGAAATTCGCGCTAAGCATCGAGCAGATCTGGGCGGCCATAGTCTACATGCCCAGATCCACGGTCGAGGATAAATTCTGGACCCCCCCGCCTTTCTGCTTTTAACGGGAAGGGGGGCGGGTCTGGAATGAGGTGGTTTTGATTGTGGGCCCCTTGCTATCATGGCCCCCTCTCATGACGTTGGACCCTCCTCTGGTAAACCACTTACCTCCTCCACTTACTGCCTTCATCTCCCGCTGATACTTGTTTCCCATTCACTTCCTCCCACTTGCCTTCCACTCCCGCCATCCTGGCCCACCTCATTCCCTTTTTCCCTCTCCTTTTTCGACACCTGTCCCTCCTCCTCCAGGTCACCCCATTCTAGTGACATTTTCCTCTCCCTAGATAATCTCTTTCAACTGCTTACCCCCTCCACTTTCCACCCTCTCCTCTTGCTGCCACTTGTATTCCACTCCCCGCCCCTGTCGTTCTCTTCCCTGCCTCCACTTCTCACCTCCCGCCATCTGTCTCCCTTGTCACCTCCATCTACATTCCCTGCTCTGCCCTGCTATCATATCCACTCCTTTGACTCCACGTCCTTCTCTTCCGCCACATCACCTCCATCCCATCACACCTTAGCCCACCGCAGTTTCTTCCTAGCCTCCGTGTCCCCTCCTCTTGGCCATCACACTACCTAGTAGCCTACCTATCGCGCCCATCGCCTCAGCCTCGTCAGCTCCGTCCACGTCCACCATCTGGGTCCCCCCCCAGCAATAGTCCAACGAAGCAGTATCAACTAAAGGGAGACCGCCACGTCCTGCAGGAGTAGATTTGACCAGAGCCTTTCCAGATCCCGAGAATCAGTTAATGAAAATGCAAAAGGTGGGTGAGACATCGTCTCCTCTCTTAAATGGAAATCCGGGAAAAGACAAGTGCAGAAGTGACTGTCAGTCCTTTCTGACAAAGATCGCGTCCATCAGAAGACTACATGAGCAGTCTGCCCAACGTTTGCATGCGCGGCCTGACAGAGAAGCTCCTCAACGTCAAGCATTCATCTCATGACATGATCGTGTCCCAGAAAAATCTGAGCCAGTCTGAGTATATGTAGGAATTTTTTCCATTTTGTTATGATCGATGGTAGAGCTAAGCTCCTGACAGTAATGTTTTGATGAAGCATTGGTTTCTCTGATTATGTATGTGCATCCAATATTTCTTGTTTAAATGACAGTCAACTTTCTTATTCACTCTAGTTTCCTTCTGATGCTAAAGGAGTTCATGATCGACTGATTCGCATGAACCGTTGTGACTGTGTTATGATAAATGATTTGTTGTAAAGTTGTTATATTACTTAGTTTCCTAGTGATTTAAATGCTAAGAGTTCTTGTGTTTAAATCATTCATCCTTGGGTTACTGAAAGGCCTGACGTCTTCCGTCGACCTCTATATTTTCTCGCTAATTTCTTCCTCTTTCTCACCCTTACTGCAACCTACTGACTGAAGTTAAACTAAGACCTCGCCTGCTCGTGTATACCAGTCCAGTTTTCTAAGTTAAAACAATGTTGTTCTGAGTTTACTTTCATTCGGTCGCCCTTTATAAAACAACCGGTGACATATAAACTAATGGGTATCAGGCTTACTCCTGCTGCAATCCAGGAGTGACTTATGGTGCTAACATTTTTGGTGCCATTGGCAGGGACGAAGTTGAAAATTTTCCCTAGGATTGAACGACATTGAGCCTCTGATTATGAAGGTGCATCAGGAATCATAACCCTTCAAGATTGCTACTGTGCACTTGGTGAATCCATCGTGATGACTCCACTGTGGAGAACTTGTTGTTTCAGTTGTGGCTTCCAGAGGCAGACACATGCAGTCTCATCCACAACTGCCTCTAGCTACGCCTGAAGCCGATCCGAAGAAAATTATCAGAAAAGAAAAGGCCTTTGGAGGAGGAGCTTCTACTGCTAAACTAGGTATTTCTGATAATTTTCCATCTCTTTCTATAGAAACTCCATTTTCTGCTTCTCATTTCCCTATCATACCTTCTGCTGGAGTCTCTAGAACTTTAAATTTTGGGAGTGTTCCTGTTGAGTTTTCCCCTCCTGGTCTAGGATTGGAGGGAGAAATCCTTGTCACTCCTCTCTCCCCTGAAGTTGTACCTTGGCATAGACCTAGGATCACTAAAGATTTTCCCACCCCTAGCTTTACCACCCTTCCTCTTATTACTGTTGTTGCTACTGCAGAGAGAGAAGCATCTGCTAACTCAGGCCTCGTAGCCTTCTATCTGAATCCTCCATTGTTTCCCTTTCCAACTGGAAGCTCAGTGCTAGTATCCCCTGTTCAAACTCCTTCTCCTCCTAGTTCTCCTCCACCTAATATTCTTATGGCAGGAGAAAATCACACCATGACCATAATGGAGGCTATAATAGTTTCCAGGTATGCTCCCCTTATGTTACCTCGGCCTCTCAATGCCCTTCTAGTAGATGGCTACCTCAAGCAGCTGCCCAAGTTTACAAGCGAAGGAGACATAATTGCAGAAGAACACCTTGAGGCATTTTACAGTTTTACGAAGCATCATGTCATCATGCATGAAGACATATGGATGAGGATTTGTGTTCACAGCCTTGATGGTGAGGTTAGGAAATGGTTTAGGGCCCTGCCCCCTGGATCTATCGATGGGATAGAGGCTTTGGATAATACCTTCTTGAGACAGTGGGGAGATAATAAAGACTTCATGTATTACATGACAGAGTTTGGGGCGTTGAAGAGAAAGGAAGGAGAGTCTGTCTCTGACTTCTCCAAGAGGTTCAATAAAATGTACAATAAGATACCTGTTGAGATAAAGCCCTCAAAAGATTGAACCAAAATTACTTATGCCAGCGCTTTTGACCCCAATTTCTGCCTTTTGTTGAGGGAAAGACGAGCCACTTCCCTGGCTCACATGCAGGACTCAGTTGTGGAAGTTGAGTCTAATATATTGGTTGTTGATCGACTTAGAAATAAAGATGATAGAGACATACCCAGAAGGAGATTTGAAGCCTCCACATCCGGTTCTTCTACAACTCACCCTCAAGTGGATGAATTGACAAAGATGGCAAAGACTCTATCTACAGAGATGGAGAAAATGAAAATCGAGGGAAAACAGACTTACAGAAATCCTCAAAACATTGACAACAGAGGCAATTTCAAGAGGCTAAACAATAATGTTCCTCAGATTATGCCAAGGGAACTAAGGAATGGAGATAGAGAGGATTAGAGAATCCAAACTCCCTTGCAAAATAACCTTGTTGTTGATGAAGAAGGGGAAGGAGATGAGCTTGAACCTGAGATCCATTGTTTTGGAGACACCTCCCCTTTTCCTCATTTGACTCAAGCAACATACGAGGAGTCTCTCATGGACAGTTAGCTTAATGAGCTGAGTAAAGGAGACAATGCTAGCAACATCCAGAAAAAGTACAACCTCAGAACCAAGAAGAAAGTTGGGACGCCTGATGTTCTTGAGTAGCCTCCTAGGGTAGAGAAGCCTGCTAGAGATGTGGTAGACAACAACAAAGGTAAGAAAATCCAAGCCCCCTCTTCAGTTGTCTAGACTCCTGTTCTTGAAGTAAGGGAAATCCCAAAGCTCACATCTTCCTTTAATTTTGAGCATGAAATTCAGAAGATCAGAATCCCTGTACCCCTCTCCGAGCTAGTCAAGCATGAAGAGTTCAAAAAGAGCCTCTCTAAGTTATTACAGTCTGAACCCTCGTACCATCCCACAAACTCAATTAATTTGCAAGATGAAAAGCTTGTAGTCATCCTAGGTCCTATGGTAGAAGACATAGATGATTCATCCCCTCCCTTCTATACCTCACTGAACATACATGATAAGGTGTTGCACAATTTTTTGATGGATTCAGGGGCCTCCCATAACCTCATGCCCAAAACTGTCATGGAGGAACTCAGGCTGGAAGTCACAAAGGCTTACCATGACCTCTATTCCTTTGACTCTAGAAAGGTCCAATGTCTAGGAGTCATTAAGGATCTGGTAGTGAATTTGTTTCAGTTGCCCATGAAGAGTGTGGTCATGGACATTGTGGTAGTTGATGTTCCCCCCAAGTTTGGCATGCTATTGTCAATTTCTTGGATAAAAAGACTTGGGGGAACCCTGCAAATGGACCTCACCTATGCTACTATTCCAGTGTTTGGGGGGGAGCATAGAAGACTGTATAGAGAAGCCCAATTGGCCTATATCATTAGTGATGAAACTAACCCCACCAACCATCCTATATTTGCGCTTAACACTGATTTGGTGTCTAGTTTACTGCAGCTCACTGATGCTCTCGAGCCTCCTCTAAAATTCAAAAAGCAGTCCACTGTTTTTCATGAAGACTCTTCCTCCATTACCTCTGTTTGGAAAATGTTCTATGATGGAGCCTCTTCCAGGGAGGGTGCTAGTGCTGGAATGGTGTTTATCTCACCAACTCTAGAGACCATACCTTTGTCCTACAAATTAGAATTTGAAACCACTAATAATGTGGCAGAGTATGAAGCTCTTGTGTTGGGTTTGAGGGTTGCAAGAGACATGGAAATCAAAGAAATATCTATGTTTGGAGATGTCGAGTTGGTTGTAAAACAAGTCAGAAATATTTACCAAGCCAAGCATCCCAGGTTCAAAACTTATAGGAATGAAGTGTGGGATCTAATAGACAACTTCTTCTTGGCTTTTAATATTTCATTCAGTCCTAGAGAGGAAAATACAGTAGTTGATTCTTTGGCTATCTCAGCAGGCAATTTCAAATTTCCCCTGCACCCCAAGCTCATGTATGATATAGAAGTAAAATATAGACCCTCTATACCAGACAATGTCAAGCATTGGAATGTATTTAAGGATGATCTTGAGATCAAGATATTCCTGAAAATTGTTGATGAATTTTCTACATTACACATAGACCAGGATCATGAACCTGAAAGTAATCCACATGCTGATGTATTTTTAAATAAAATTGCTAATCATCACATTATGCAGTTGCCTAACAATCAAATTCCGAAGGGACTAGTCCCTTTGGAAAGGATCTTTGACAATAGTGATGTGGGAGTGAAGGCTAAGAGGCCAATTGATGATGCTGACATATCTGAATACAATATTGGCACAAAGAAATATCCTAAGTTTTTCAAGCTGTCAAGCAGCCTGTCAAAGGAGCAGAGGGTCAAGTATGCAGAGATTTTGAAGCAGTTTGCGGATGTGTTCGCCTGGACCTATGAAGACCTCAAGACCTATGACACAACTGCCGTTGAGCATAAGATCCCACTGAAAGAAGAGGCTAAGCCATTCAAGCAGAAGCTAAGATAGATTAATTCGATGTTGTTGCCTATCATGGAGAAAGAAGTAAAGAAGTTGTTGGATGCTCAAATCATAGTCCCTTTGAGATATTTTGAGTGGGTGGCTAATCTAGTGCCAGTAAGAAAGAAGAGCGGAGAAATCAGACTTTGTGTTGATTTCAGGAACCTGAACAGAAGCTCAATAAAGGACAATTACCCCCTACCTAAGATGGAACACATATTGCAGAGGGTAACTAGTGCATCTAGGATATCCATGATTGATGGATTTTCTAGCTACAATCAAATATCAATCTTGCCTCAGGATAGATAAAAAACAACCTTCACCACTCCTTGGGGCACATTCATGTATGGCAAAATGCCTTTTGGATTGATGAATGCAGGAGCAACATTTCAACGAGCCATGTACATAGCCTTCATTAGGGAGAAAGATCAGTTTGTGGTGATCTATCTGGATGACATCATGGTCTTCTCCATATCTGATAAAGAGCATTGTTGTCAATTGAGGAAGGTTTTCTTGAAATGCAAAAGGTTTGGCCTTTCCTTAAACCCAAAGAAATCTGTGTTTGCTATGAAGGAGGGGAAGTTGTTAGGCCATATAGTATCAGCAGAGGGTGTGATAATTGATCCCAACAGGGTGGAGGAAATTCAGACCCTGTCACTCCCGAGATCCAAGAAAGAGGTCTAGTCTTTCCTGGGCAAAATTAATTTTATGAGAAGGTTCGTTTCAAACTTTGCCGAATCAGTAAAGCATATCAGAACAATGCTCAGAAATGGAAATGAAGTAAAATGGACTGCTGAGCCCAGAGGATATTTTAACCAAATTAAACAAGCATTGATTGAGGCACCAGTGTTGATCATTCCTGATTGCTCCAAGGAATTTTTGATTTTCTCCTTTGCTTCATTTGATACAGTAGCAATTGTTTTATTACAAAAGAATGTTGAAGGGCTGGAGCAGCCCATTTCATTTTTCAGTAGGGCATTAAGAGATGCAGAGGTCAAATATGACATCATGGAGAAGCAAGCCTATGCCTTGGTCAAGGCCCTTAAAGAATTCAGAGTCTATGTTTTACATTCAAAAATCATTGCATATGTTCCTTCAGCTTCTGTGAAGGACATTCTCATTCAGCCTGACATAGATGGGAAAAAAGCAAGTGGATTGCTAAGATCCTTGAGTTTGACCTATAAATAAATCCCACCAAGCTGGTTAAAGGGAAAGGTTTAGCCAAGCTATTGGATGAATATAATTGTAAAGTGTTGGGGGTTAACTTCATCAACACTTGCTCAGAAATTCAACAAGCTAAGTTCTCTGAAGGCAACCCTCCATTAATAGAATGCACCTGGTATAAAGATGTTATATATTTCCTGTAGGAGTTAAGACCCCCTGATGGAATGGGGAAAAGCAAGGAAAGAGATTTAAAGCTCAAGGTAGTCAGTTATTTCCTTATTGACTAGGTTTTATATTGGAAATACCCTCTGGGAGTGCTTCTGAGATGTCTGAACCCACAGGAGGCCCAAAGAGCTATGTTTGATTTCCATAGCAGCCTCTGTGGGGGACACCATTTTTTGAAGACCATAGCTTACAAAATTCTCAGGGCTAGGTACTACTGGCTCACCTTATTCACTGATGTCTGCAGAGAAGTCAAAGCCTGCATCAAATGTCAAAAAATTCTCAGGAAAGCAACAACTCAAATCTCTACCATTAAAGCCTGTAGTAGCTTCCAGACCCTTTGAACAATGGGGATTGGACTTCATTAGAGAGATTCATCCTGCTTCAAGTGGTCAACATAGGTGGATATTAACTGCAACGGATTATTTCACCAAATGGATAGAGGCTATCCCCACCAGGAGTGCTTCTCATAAAGTAATCATTGGATTCCTGGAAGACATCATAGCAAGGTTTGGTTGCCCAAACAGAATCATCATTGACAATGTTGCATCCTTCAAATCTGAGCCATTGATCAAGTTCTGTGATCAGTTTAGGATTTCATTGATTCACTCCACTCCCTATTATCCCCAAGGAAATGGACTCGCAGAGTCCTCTAACAAAAGTTTGTTCAAGCTTCTTAAAAGATTGTTGGAAGACAATAAGAAGGCCTGGGACTCAAAACTCAAATTCGCTCTGTGCGCTGATCGAGTGACAACAAAGAAGTCCTTGGGCACCTCCCCTTTTCAACTTGTTTATGGGACATAAGTTGTATTTCCCACTCAGCTTGCTCTACCTGTAGCGAAATTCTTTCAAGATTATGAAGGAGAGCCAGACCATATGGTCAGAAGAATTCATCAACTGGTGTAAGTGCAACAAACCAGAGAGCAGGTAATAGACAGAGCTCACATTCATCAGTAGAAGATCAAGAAAGCCTTTGATAGGAAGGTCCGAAAGGAGGAATTCGAGCTGGGATATTTGGTGCTTAAGTGGGATGCACCTAGGCAGGATAGAGACAAACACGGCAAGTTTGAACCCCTCTAGATTGGGCCCTTCAAAATCTCTGAAGTATTTTTAAACAACACCTACAGGTTGCAGGATTTGGAGGGAGAAGAAGTTTTTAATGGCCTACTAAATGGGCATTTCCTGAAGAGATGTTTTGTTTGAGCCTCAAGTGGCTTTGCTATTTTTGTAAATATTGTTTTCTGTTTGTTTTCGGTTTCAATAAGGGACTCCATAGCCCAACAACAAGGCACTGAAGCTGCAAAAGAGTTATCGGCAGCCCACAGGGAGCGTGTTGTCCCCCTTGGAGCCTAATGTTATCACTTAATCATGTATGGGGGTGTTCTTCTAAGGATACCCCCCCTTTTGGTGAAAATAATGGCAAGAAATGGGTAAAAAAACCACTTTCCCGAAGTCTTCGTGATCAGGCGCATTATTTTAATGAGCGCTTGGATCTGGGCGGTCGAGATCTATGCACCTAGATATGCGGCCGAGGTTCCATTCCAGACCCCCCCTGTTGTTCTACCTTTAACTGGAGGGGAGGGGGGGTCCATAATTTGCGCTAAGCAGTGAGTAGATCTGGGCGCGCAGATCTCGGTTGCACGCCCAGATCCATGGTCGAGGATAAATTCCGGACCCCCCCCGCCTTTCTGCCTTTAACGGGAGGGGGTGTGTCTGGAATGAGGTGGTTTTGATTGCATGCCCCTTGCTGTCGTGGCGCCCTCTCGTGACGTCAAACTCCCCTCTGGTAAACCACTTACCTCCTCCACTTACTGCCTTCATCTCCCATTGACACTTGCTTCCCATTCGCTTCCTCCCACTTTCCTTCCACTCCCGCCATCTTGGCCCACCTCATTCCCTTTTTCCCTCTTCTTTTCCGACACCTGTCCCTCCTCCTCCAAGTCACCTCCTTCTAGTGACGTGTTCCTCTCCCTAGATAATCTCTTTCAACATCTTACCCCCTCCACTTTCCACCCTCTCCTCCTGCTACCACTTGTATTCCACTCCCCGACTCCTGTCGCTCTCTTCCCTGCCTCCACTTCTCACCTCTCGCCATCTATCTCCCTTGTCACCTCCATCTACATTCCCCACTCCGCCCGCTATCCTATCCACTCCTTTTCCTCCACATCCTTCTCTTCCACCACATCACCTCCGTCCCATCACACCTTAGCCCCCCACAGTTTCTTCCCAACCTCCGTGTCCCCTCCTCTTAGCCATCACACTACCCAGTATCCTTCCTATCACGCCCATCGCCTTAGCCTCGTCAGCTCTGTCCATGCCCGCCATCTGGGTCCCACTCCCCCGCCCCCCACAGTAGTCCAACGAAGCAACAACAACCAAAGGGGGATCGTCATGTCCTGGAGGAGCAGAGTTGACCAGAGCCTTTCCAGATCCCAAGAATTAGTTAATGTAAATGCGAAAAGTGGGTGAGACATCGTCTCCTCCCTTAAATGGAAAGTTGGGAAAAGATAAGTGCAGAGGTGACTGACAATCCTTTTTGACAAAGATCACGTCCATCAGAGGACTGCATGGGCAGTCTACCCAACGTCTGCATGCACAGCCTGACAGAGAAGCTCCTCAATGTCAAGCATTAATCTCATGACATTATCGTGTCCCAGACAAATCAGAGCCAGTCTGAGTATATGTACGCATTTTTGCTATTTTGTTATGATCGATGGTAGAGCTAAGCTCCCGATAGTAATGTTTTGATGAAGCACTGGTTTCTCTGATTATGTATGTGCATCCAAGATTTCTTGTTTAAATGACAATCAACTTTCTTATTCACTCTAGTTTCCTTCTAACGCTAAAGGAGTTCATGATCAACTGATTTGCATGAACCATTGTGACTGTATTATGATAAATGATTTGTTGTAACATTGTTATATTCCTTAGTTTCCTGGTGATTTAAATGCTAAGAGTTCTTGTGTTTAAATCATTCATCCTTGGGTTACTAAAAGGGCAGACGTCTTCGTTCGACCTCTACATTTTCTCGCTAATGTCTTCCTCTTGTTCACCCTTACTGCAACCTACTGACTGAAGTTAAACTAAGTCCTCGCCTGCTCGTGTATACCAACAGTCCAGTTTTATGAGTTAAAATGATGTTGTTCTGAGTTTACTTCCATTCGATCACCCTTTATAAAACAACCCGTGGCATATAAACTGATGGGTATCAGGCTTACTCATGCTGCAATCTAGGAGTGACTTCTGGTGCTAACAAGTAGAATATGGATGCTCTATATAATATATGAAGAAAGTGCCCGACTTCCAATCCCGAACCTCTTCAACCTTTAACTATCACTTGTAATAGTATTATGTTGGTACCACAACATGTAGACTTTTGAGCTCTACAAGAGTTTGTAATGGTTTAACTTTTATACAAGACGAGCTACTAAGCAACAAGTCCCTGCCTTTAAGGAGGGGGTGTCATTGTTTGAGGCTTGGATGAGCTTGCTAAAGGCAGAGGTGTCATTGCTTAAAGTTTGGATAAATTTGTTAAAGATTTAGCTTGAAAAATCAAACTTGATGTGAACTTTCAATTTTTGGGGGATTGAGGTTTAAATGAACTTGTTAAAGCTTTAGCTTGAAAAATTAAACTTGATGTGACCTCTCAACTTTTTTTGGACTTGGACAAGGGTGTTCTCACAATTTATTTTTTCATGGATTCTCTGCACTATTGACACCCGTGTGGATGATGTACAATAAGGAAAGAGTTCGTTATTTTCTTCATAAAAACATGCATTCTAAGATATCAGATGTTGCACTGAATATTCGAAACACCCTAAAACATGATGTACACTTCAATAATTCTAATAATTTTTGTGCTATGATAAGTCTAATAATTTCTGTACTATGATATGCCAGTTTAACTTAAATCTATCCATACATAGCTTGTTAAATTTTTTTTATGAGATTTGAGCTTGTTAGAAAAGTGAGAATGGTATTGTCAATCTTCTCAATGCTTTAAATAACATTTTTTTTTCTTCTAAATATCCTCACACAGTTTAATCATTAATAAAATCTTGCATTAGATAATACACTACCTGGATAATGATATTTTGTATAAGATCAAAGGAAGAAGACCAAAATATGATCTTGATGTTTAATAATATTATCTAATAATACTACCAACAATAATAATTCTGTACATTTTAGTAAACTCTGTAGGCCTGTAGAGTTTCGGCTGCACGTAGCTCCTTTCACGAGATGAGAAACACATATGTGCATATAACCTATGGAAAAACGATGACAGTTTGCTGCACGTATCTCCTTTCAAGAGAAGAGAAACATGTACGTTATAATGAATTAATGCATGACCAATCAAGTTAATGAGAAGGTTATTGTTGTTGTTATAGATTGCCATTGTTCTTCTCGTTATTTGGTTGCAGCTGCAGTTAAAGTGACATGGTGAAATGGAAAATAATGGTATTATTGTCTGTATACACTACATAATGGACTGCAACTTTTGTATAATTGGTTACAAGTAGTAGACTATGCCATAAGCAGATTGACGACCTAAACTTTATGCCATAAGCAGATTGACGACCTGTAGATAGAATTCAAGGCGTAGTCCAATAGTGGCTTCATCATCATTGCCATCTCGTTCGCATAGTGAAAGATCAAGCACACAGAGTGCATATGAGAAAATCATATTTTCATTAGTTCTAGTTTATCATTTTTGTTTGTGTTGCAGAAGAGAACACATATACAATAGCTTCTTTCTTTCACAAGAACTAGGCTTTTCTAATTAAATGTGCAAAATGTCTGGTTGATATATATGGAAAAGTGACTCAACTGAATTTCATAAGGGAATGAGAGGAAAGGCCGGTGTATTAGATACATATTAAGTATGTCTAATAGTTAGCAACAAGGCTAGTCCATCTTTCTAAGCCCAACTAGCTAGATTATTAGAGGTGAATGGATCTGTCCAATTAAATTCTTACAGCCAAACTCCAATTCAATCTAGAATATGCCTAAAAGAAAAATACATAGGCAAATTCAAATTTCATAAATTTATGTGAATTTGAAGAGTTGTAAAAATATCCATAGTCACCAATTTTGTGTTTGAGTTCCTAAAATATATAGTTTTAAAAATTTCTGCAAAGAAATATCTTTAAAAATTTATTTCTACAAAAACATTGCAATAAACTCAAAGTTTATAGCTCATGGGATCTAACAAATTATTCATCATATAAATTTGACACATATCTAGTAAAATAAGATAGAATGGGTATAAAATGAATGAATTCATACCTCAAAGAACAATTACTAGAGAACAATTACTAGAGGCATGTGCAGTTTGGTGTGGTTTCTATCAGAGAGGCATAGCTCATACCACAGTGAGTGAGTTGGAAAGGAAGTGCAAGAGTTATAAAGGAAATAGGCATGTGCAATTTTATGCAGTTTTTGTCTAAGAGGCTTAGCTCATACCACACTGAGTGAGTTGGAAAGACAGTGGAAGAGTTAGAAAGGCAAGCAACATGTGCAGTTCTATGCGGTTTTTATCTAATAGGAGTAGCTCATACCACACTAAGTGAGTCAGAAAGACAGTGGAATAGTTAGAAAGGAAACAAAACTGGGAGAGAACTGACAGGTATAGCTCATACCACACTTTGAGTTGGAAAGGCAGTGGAATAGTTACTAATGAAACTAAACATGCTTAAAAACATCAAGAACCCAATTGAAAAGAGAGGTCTAGTGAGAACCGAGTTGAAAAGAGAGGTTGATCATATAGAGTGGAAAGCACAATACGAGCACAACACGAACGTAGAGAGCACAACACGAACGTAACTTGAAAAGAGAGGTCAATCATCTAGAGTGGAAAGCACAACACGAACATAACAGTCTTTGTAGTGGATACAACAGGAACGAAACAGTCTTTATAGAGGATAATAGATGATTGCATGTTATACTAATGTCCATCGTATTTACAACCACATTGCAATTAAACTTACAACCACATTGCAATTAAATCAACAACCACATTGTCCTTGTCCGTGATCAACCTCGCATAATTATGAAAAGTATAAACAAACAAACATTTAATGTTAGGTCAAGTAATGCTAGAGGTATTTCTAGCATTACTTCACTTTGAAAAAAATCGGTAAGTGAAAATGTGGTTTAATCTAAGTTTTCCATTTACATGCATGGAATTGAGGCCAAATAAGACCTCAAATTTTCCTATTGGTAAAAAAAAATGTCTTTAAGTATTTGATTGGTGGAAAAAAGTGTTATATTCTAAAACTTTGGTTATAGTTGTTAGGTTTTTTTGATTTGCATGCAAAAATTGATAAACCGATTACTAATAGTCCATAGGCCTGGAAGGGCAGGGACTAATAAGTGTATCTTCAAGGAAGAGCACAAAGTTGTTCAATATTTTTATTTTTATTCTTGTCTGTATTATCATTAACGGACATGGATTATCATTAATGGACATGGATTATTTTCACTTCTATGTGGAATATCTATGGTATTGAGCTTTGTATGCTTTCAATTGAACTTTCTTTGATTTATTTGAAGAAGTATTTGAATAAAGCTCTTTTTGATAATATTGAAATAAATAAGTGCTCAAATGTGTGTGTTATACTATCTTAAAAATGCATTTGATTAAATGGGTGTGTTTGTGAAGCTCACATTCTAGATTATTTTAGACAATTTAATGATATAAGCTTTCACTAAAAGTCCATTATTCACAAAGCAAATTTAAGGTGAAAGAGACATGTATATAACGATAGAAAAATATGTTCACTTGTTTTCTTCAATCAAAAGGTTAATTAATATTCCATTCCTCACTCCATGTTCACTTCATCCAAGGGCTTCTCGACCCAATGTTTCGACATTACACACTATGGGGTCTCAACTCATGCAAAATTAGACTTGGCTATAGAACATAGAAACAAAGGGAGTGCCTATTTCAAAATGGAAGATGTAACATACCCAACCCCTACATACCCTTTCTAGCGATGGGGCATCAAATTTTTGTTTTTCCTAATTATCTCAAATCCTAATTATGGGACCACCATTGGCTACTGCTCGCCACGAGATTTCTAATGGTTGCCACCGTGCTGCAATCTGAGCTCTGGTCTGCAAGTTATTTCCTCTCGAAGTTACCTAGGCGATTATTAGTTGGGGTCTTCGGTGTTCGACGTTGAACACCCCTTTTTCTTACTCCTCGAAGTCTCGAAATCTCGCCACATGGCCTTAGCCCTTTGACGATCAACGTTCGACGTTTTTCGTTGAATGCCCCTTTTTCGGCGTTTGACGTTCAAAAATTGGCAACCGACATCCTACGTTTTCGACGTTTCGATGATCGTTGTTGACAGTTCGGCGTTCGATGATCGAAGTTTGAACATCCCTTTATTATACTACGCCCAAATATTCTGAACTCCTGAATTTATCTAGACTCTCGGAGTCTCGGACACGTCACCAACCACGTTGGCTAAGTGAGCACGAACCAGAAACTAACACGCAACAACGACCAGGGGTGACACATGTCCTCTTTAGGGGATGGCACGTGTCATTCTCTAATAGGCGTAAGAGGTCTGCAAAACATCCATATCTTGGTGACATGTGGCACGTTAATCATGGGTCCACATCACCCCGGGTGACGTCACCACGCCACATCACCTCGGGTTGAAAACCTTCCAAAACCTCCAATCTCACGGTCAATATCCGACCACGTAGATACACATATCTACGATTCCCGTTACTTTGGGAATTCAACATTCGAGATTTTTGCTATGCAAACTCCTCGTGACTCCCGGAGTTGGTCAACATTGGGCTGACCATAGTCTAAATCTAACGGTCAGGGTCTATCCATGTAGACCCATAGATCTACGGTTGTTGTGGCTTCGAGACCTCAGTCTTCGGCCCTTCGGAAGTTCCTCTTCCCGTTAACACAACGACTCAAAACTGTCGAAGTGCCACTCTCTGAACCATGGGATATGGAAACACGTATCCCTTCCGATGGGCGATCTCAATTCGCTTCAGACTTTGGAGGATCTGTCTCCCTTACAACGAATACACAATTTCTCCGAACTCGCGAAGAATGAAGGAGTCGAGGAGTTAACACCTACGCTCCTTCTCCAAATCCAACGGTCGTGAAAGACCTTGGCTGGAGAGAAAGAGAGGGTGTATGTACCTATCCTCTTACCTATAAATATCTATAAATGTGACCAACGTGAGGTGGTCATTTGCATTTAGGAGGAACACGTGGTGGTCATTTCCATTTACAAGAAACATGTAGGAAGTGAATCCCAATTATTTGTAGTCTGAACAATATTTCCTTTGAGTGTCGTGCTTATTGTATATTCTATGGTTGTTAGATTTGTCATATTTCAAATAAACTTAAAATAAAAAATAGCCCTAAAAGTGCCACTTGTCCTTAGTAGAGTTTCACGAATGAGTTGATTTGAATTTCAATATTAGAGCAATACAATGCATTAAAATGGAGCCACCATTTAAGAGGGGATCAAGGAATGGCATTTAAAGAGGTTCCCTCGAGCTTGTTTGGATTTTTTCCCTTTTTTTGTCCTTTCCCTGTGTTTCCCTACCCTATCTATTATTATTTTTTATTTTCTTTGGTGGATGGAAGTTATGTTTATAGACTGTGAAATAGAAATGATCACAGTAACTGAGCTCTCCAGTGTAATTTTGTTGTAATTGTTACTATTGTTTTTTTCACTTGGCCATTGATGCTTTCCACTCTATCAAATGCAATTGTATTTCCACGGGTTCTACTCATGATTTCACTTCTACCTTTGATGGATACATAATAATCAATAGACTATCATGTGCTAACTAATGCCAGCATGTCAGTGAATAGGCACCCAAGGAATTTATATCATAAATTTTCTCAATTAAATTTAATATTATGAAAAATGAGATCCATGCATGCAGTTGCCCTTGCCTATTTTTAAATTATACTAGGAGTAGGAATGAATGTTTCGTTTTTTTCAATCACTTTTTTCTCATATTAAATTTATTACAGTTTAAATTTGGTAATATAATTTTATAATTTTGAAATAATAAATTTGTTCGTTGATGGAGTAAGGTAAGGATGTTTCCCTTGTTATGTTGGTTTTGAAGAGCCTTGTTTATGGGAGTGTGGCATCCTTGTTATTTCACCCTTACATTCATTATGTACTAAAAATTTATGTTGCCTGAAACATATGGTCTACCACTTGTCCTTCCAACAAATGCTTGGGTTGAGATGCTAGCTTCACACTTTTGATTAAGGGTTTGGCAGTATTCATTTGATCCATAGCTTCATTGGTCATTGATTGATTTGAGGGAAATGTTATTTGGCTCGATAATAAAAGAGTCAAACCACTAGGGCTCTTCTTATCACTTGTCAACTAGAGTGATGGATGAATTCTCACATGATTATGGAGTTGTGGCTCTTTTTCTTCTGACTACTTGGATTCAATGGCAGGTATGATTCAGAGTATTTTTGGAATGAAATGAAAGCAGAGATATTACAATGAAATACACATAAATATTTTTAGAAACAAAGAAATGCAACAATACATGATTTCTATTAATGAAAGAAATGTATAGAGACTGTAAAAATACGGAGTGTAAGACTCACTAGAATGGTGACATCTTTATCTTTGATAAGAGATGTGACGGCTACACTCATTCGCAAGAAGATGAGTACAATGAGGCTTTGAGGGCCTTTTTATGATAAACATGAATGCCAAAAACCTATACATCCAAAAACCTAACCCTAGGATATGAAGCACCAAAAGTCATGTGGGGCCCGTTGGGGTAAGTTAGTACATTAACTTCCCAGGGTCACAACTTTTGCATACGATCTCCATTTTAGGCGCGTGATATCCCGTTGGAAAGGTGTTTTCGATCACTACGCATTGTTCTTTCAAAATATGAATCTGTTTAAGTTTGACTATGGAAAGCCAAGAAAGCACTGTTTAGGGCCCCAAAACGGCCCAGGAAGTAGAGAAAGATGTATTGACATGAAAACTTCCAAAATAATCCAGTTGGAATAGGTGGGTGGCCATTAATATCCACCTATATGCTGTGTACGAATTCATGAAAGCCTCGTAAGTGCAGAACCCACAATTACAAAGAAACATCCTCGTTATAGAGAAATGTGTTGAACTGAAAACTGTCAAGATGAGCCAGATAGGATTTGGAATAGGTGGGTGGCTACCAATATTCACCTGGATCAATTCTCCCCCCTTAGGAAGCAATGGTATCCATTGCGTTGAGTTCTCGGGGAAGAGGGGAAATAATTTTTTGAATCTAAATCTTGGTGAGTTGCATGCCTTGTTGGAAAAGTTGTGCTACTTGGTTTGTGGAAGGCTGTCACGAACCTGTTGTTGGCATGGTTGAATCTGTTCCACCAACCTATTGTCTCTGGGTTCGACGAGGCATTGTGTAGGCACCATTGTAGATGAGGAAACAATATCTTTTTTTTCTTCTGCAATATGCTTCTGCTGGATAGAAGGTGTTGAGGCTATAGTGGTTGTAGTGGCCTTCTGTGCATCCTTTGAATAGACTGTGAAGAGGATGAATTTTGTAGTATGAGAGATTACCTTTCGACATTTTTTTGGTGGAACAGTAGTCGAAACTACTTATGATATCCTGTAGAGTTGACCCCCCAAAGTAATAATGACACTACGACGTTGAGACTCATAAACAACATGATGTTTCCACATATATGGTTGGACCAAAACAACATCACATACATCAATATGGGAAACATCACACACTACCTCATCCTTGAAGGGTTGGATGCCATAGGAAATGCGACACTATTGGATGACACGAAGATCTCGTCCCTGGTGAAGCCACCCGATGTTGTATGGTTGCGGGTGTGGTGTTTTCGACAACCCCAACTGTTTGACGACCTTGGTTGAGATGAGGTTCTTTTGGTTGCCATTATAAAAAATGAAATGCAACGGGGTCCCTTTCACCCACATATGTGAATGGAAGAGGCACTCCCCCTCTTCAAGATTTACTATTTCTTTTGGTTGAATTATTGCGGTCGCGACAGTAGTAGTGGGGTCTACGTTGATGATTTGTCTAATTTCAATATTTTCTAGATCAGATTCCAAATCAAGGTTTGACTCATTTTCTTTGACCTCGGTAACTAATGACTATTTTGAGCGACATTCATCGGTGTTGTGCCAGGGGATTTTGTGGAAGTTGCACCATTTCCTAGTGTCATTCTTCGTCTTTCCTTTACCCTTCTTTTCCTTTGTCTTGGAATGGTTTTCGGGAGGCTGTTGGTTAGGGTCATCTTTACCATGATTTGGTTTTTGCGGATTTGTAGACACGAACTCCCATTTGTTCTCATGCCTAAATTTCTGCTCGATTTTGACAACATATCGATAGGCAACTCCCAATGATGAGATGTTTTGGAAATCCATTTCGGTTTGGATATACTTATGAAGAGCCCCACGATATTTCAGAACCATATGCCACTCGGAGTATTTGATACCCAACTTGGTGCGCAATGTATGGAAAGTATTTGTGAACTCCGACACTGTTTGGCTCTTCTCTTGCCGCAGTGTAGTCCATCTCATGTATTGGTCTTCAAAGTTATCAACATGGTAGTATTGTTCCTTGACCACATCCACAAAAAAATCCCAAGTGGGTTCGGCCTCATATATTCTATATTCCTATGTGGAACTTTTCTCCTAGTAATTTTACCACCAATGTTTGACATGGGGGATAGCCTTGAGGAGTGCAAAAGTGATCTTTTCCCTGTCGGAAAAATTGTGAACAGAGAAATAACCTTATAGCAAATTTAACCATTTTTCTAAGGCATCTGCATCTATCTGATCTTCAAATACAAGAATAACAAAATTAACTTGTACCTTGAAGGGAGAGGTTCCTCCAAATTGGTCGCTTGATGAAGATGTGCTTGTTTCTATCAGTAGACGTTGAAGGATGTGGGCAAAATTCTCTGTCATTTCGTCCCTTTGTCACGCGAGAGATTTCTCAAGCAATAGGTTAATAGAATCTTCTGCTACGCTGTTTTTCTTTCCTTTTTCCATAGAGGGTTTATTGGGAGTGTGAGAGCGATTGTCCTCAAGAGAGACAATCTCGAGACCCAACTTTCTATACTCGGACCTCGTCGGGGACATGCACTAAAAAACGATAAAGAGAAACCTCCTCTGATACCACTGATCCGGATTATTTTCGAAACGAAATGAAAGCAGAGATATTACAATGAAATACACATAAATATTGCCAGAAACATAGAAATATAACAATACATGATTTCTATTAATGAAAGAAATGTATAGGGACAGTAAAAATACAGAGTGCAAGACTCGCTAGAATGGTGGCAACTTTATCTTTGAGAAGAGATGTGACGACTACGTTCATTCACAAGAAGATGAGCATAATGAGGCTCTAAAGGACCTTTTATGATAAAAATGAATGCCAAAACCCTAGAAATCCAAAAACCTATCCCTAGGAGATGAAGCGCCAAAATTCATTTGGGCCCCGTTGGGGTAAGTTAGTACATTAACTTCTCGGGGTTGTAACTTTTGTATACGATCTCCATTTTAGGTGTGTGATTCGAGAACTACACATTATGTCATTAAAATATGACTTTGTCTATAGTTTGACAGTGGAAATCCAAGAGAGCATTGCTTAGGGCCCCAAAACAACCATGGAAGTACAAAAATATGTACTGACATGAAAAATTCCAAAACAAGCCAGTTGAAATAGGTGGGTGGCCACCAATATCCACATGGATGCTATGTAGGGCTTCAAAAAATCCCTAGAAGTGCAAAACCCATAATTACAAATAAATTTCCTCGTTACATAGAAACATGTTGAACTGAAAACTGTCAAGATGAACTAGTTGGGATTTGGAACAGGTGGGTGGCCACCAATATCCACCTGGATCAAGGTATGGGTTATTCCCAATTCTATATGTAGTGTCTCTTTATTCCTCACCCTAAGTTCACTAATAAGGAAGGGTTATGGTGAAGCAGGGGCCTCTCCAATATTGCTACCATGCAACCACAATTAGGGTTACTAGGTCTTGGTGACTCTTGTTATCACTACTACGAATATAATTCGTTAACATTGACCTCTTATGCAGGTTTTAGGTGTGGCTATGAGAGGGTTTACCTAGGAAGTTATTCTTGACCTCTATGTCTTTGTAATTAATGGTTTTTGGGTT
>SNQJ01S0037008.1:166150-176476 GCA_010110895.2 Picea sitchensis
CAAGTCCAACTATATATATGCTTGGCTCTATGTAAGTTTTCCTTCTAATTATGTAATAATTTTGAAATATATTGAGTACATGCTTGGCTCTATGCAAACTAAAGGCGTGTGTTTGAGGATAGAACAAGCTGAGCAAGCAACTTCAAATCTATTACAGGTATGGCCTATAAAATACAAAATATAACCTTCATATTATAATTCTCTAACAAATGTTAGTAAAAACACTTGCAAGGATTAGCCTCTCAATAGGGTGGAGACTCCACAGATCAAAGTCTCAAGCAAAAGCCTCTAGGTTAGTCTGGTACAAATCTGCAAAGCCTCTCAATCAGTCTAGTACAAATCTGCAATTGGGATAATTTTACACAAGAACACAACAATTACATGTAAGCTAATACAAAGTACATATTATTCATGAAATTGAAAGAACACACATCAAGGGTTAATGTCTTTTACCAAAATAAACCAGCTCAGGAATATCATGATGCTTATATGTCACTGGACATTCACATAGTGATTTCTTCAATTATTCATAGAGTAGTTGTAGTTGCTTTATCTATTCATAGAGTAGTTGTAGTTCCTTCATCTTAGTGATGGTGGACATCGTTTGTGCTCATGCTATTTATTTGTATGCTGCAAGGATGAAAGGGTCAAATGCCACAAGTTATTTGTATGCTGAAAGGATGAAAGGGTCGAATGCCACAGGTCAAACCGTGTTTATGCATGGACGTTACCAATACCAAGTAGAGGGTTGTGGCATTGCAACAAGCAAAGGAGGAGGGCAGAGATGATTGCAAACATATACTGCAATGTCTGGCATACATAGATTGCAGTGTTTGACAACATGTCAGAGAATTAAGTCCAAACCTCAAATTTGAGGAGGGAATATATGATTGCAGAGATAGACTGAAGTGTCTGACAAACATGTCAAAGAATTAAGTCCAAACCTCAAATCTGACCATTGCCATGTTTGTGACACTAAGAGGGTTGAAGATGAAAAACACTTCATCTTAGATTGCCCTCCCTATTCCCAAATTAGATTCCAATTTAAATATATTTGTCATAATATAGACCTTCATAACCTCCTAAGTTATCAAAACTATGGTGATCTTGGAAAGCTTCTCTCAATGCCTTTTGAGCACATAAATACAATTTTAAAGAAATTGAAGTAATTTCTTACCTTCTTAAGGTCCAATAGACCAATTGTCTAAGTGAAGGTTAATCATCATCAATAAGTTGTTTTCTATGGCTTGAGAAATAAATAAGAAAAAATACCCACCACCAAAACTATTTAATCTCATGAATAATATATCAACCAATAAAAAAATAGAATTATAAATTTAGAAAATTAATAAAAATGTTTTTTTTTTAAATAAATTATAAAACTATAAATAAAAACATATTAACAAAACTTTAAGATATGGGCAAAATCGAGGTGAGTGAGGAGGCAATAATATTTAAGGTTTTGATAAGGTTTAAGTGAGTTTTTTCTTTTTTAGTAAGTATAATTTTTGAAAAAAATTATTTAAAATATTGAAATAATAAATTTTATGAAATTGGAAGAGATAGTATATAAGATAAGAGAACATCAAAGTAAATATGGAAATAAATCTTTTGGAAACATCAAAGAAAATATGGAAATAAATTTCTTGGAAACTATTTTTTTCCAGCAGAAAATTTCTCAATATATTGATATATGTTGTTCTCATTGTACATATTCATAGTTTACTAACATAGCCATCCTCCATAATATGTGAACTATGACCATCATGGTATCACCAAGTCCAAAAATATGGCATATCACATAGAGAATACAACGTACCCAAAAGTTTCCAAAGTATACAACTAGTCTATTGCTCGCCTCTACAAACTATCCAAATACAAATTACATAGTTATTCGAATTGACAAGTGAACAAAACACAGATTAAGCATCAAGTCTTTGATAGCAAAAAGAAGTCGTTCCAGTCTACTATGTCGATCATGGAAAGAGACGTAAAGTAAGTGGGGGGCCCTCCTGGCCATTCTGCCATTTGTTGTAGTGGATCCTTCCTTTCTGTACCAGTAATGCATGCTTTGATAGGATATCAGCCTCTAAATTCTCTTCCGTGTATATATGATCAAACTTAATGTTGTTGAAGAGAGGAATAAGTTCCATGACCTTTATCATCCAGCCCATAAGAGAGGTTACTTGTAAATTGCATTTGTAATTTAACCAATCAATTACAATCTTTGAATCTCTGAGGACATGTAGGAGCACAAAGTTTAACCAATCTTCTAAGGTTAATGATGCCCATTCCCCAAGTAGTTTCGCCCTGGTGTTTGTTCCCTGCCCACAATTTAAAGTCCATCTGTAGGTTGTATTTCTTGTAGTCTTTATTATGCCCCCTACCCCACAAAGTAAACCATTTTTTTGCGTAGCACCATCAAACCAACAAACAAAATCCAAAATAATGTCTGGAGTCTTCTTAATCCTGTTGGGTTTCTTGTATCTGACCGCTGGTAGGCTTCAACATCCCTCTGATTTGTATGAGGGGGAGCAACTATCAAAGATACATCTATTTTTTTCCAACCACAAATACCAACATACAATAATTGGTAAGGTATTGTATATATTTTCCACCTTCAACCAGTTTTTTAAAATATTGTTCCCCAACCAGATTAAATACAGTTTGTAAAATTTTCCACAGTTTTACAATAAAATAACACTATATGAAAATGTGAGATATGGTCCCCTCATCCCTGTAGCAAAGTGAACAGATACTAGGACCAACCCAACATCTTTTTTTAACGAATCCAAGGATTTTATGTTCTATAGCTAACCAAATAAACCGTTTAATTTTATATGGTAAGTCCCAGGTCCATAACTGTCTTCGCCATAAAGAAATCTGCTGTGGCCAGAATTTAAATGCCATAGCATTGTAAACATTTTTGACCGAGAGTAGTACCGACTGGTCACCACCAGTCCACAATAAAATATCTTCTCCATATTGTAGCTGGAAACTACTTGACACATGCATAAAGCTCAATCTCCATGTTTGACTGAAAAGGCATCTGATCACAATGGTGTCCGGCCCAAAATTGATTTACAGGGCGGCGGCGTTAACGGAAAATCGGCGTCCCATCCGGAATTCTTGGCGGCAGCGGCCGCCGTAGAGGATCATGTTATAGAGCTGAGTACAGGGCGGCCAATATCCAGTAGTAGGCTGGATATTGCTCGCCCCGAGTACAGTGCCGCGTCAAAGATCTGCGAGCCGGCACAGATTGCGGACGTTTGAGGATTCAAAAAGTAGTCAATTATTCAGCTGAATTTCTGAAGATGGTTCTGTGGGCCGGCACGAATAAATACTAATAACAACCACTGACATATATTGACCATTTCGGCATCGAGCGTTACAGGAAAAAGCAAGCATAACTGAGAGAGGAAAGCCCATTATAAATATTCGAATTAGAACCAATCGGTCAGTCTGATTTACGGATGAGGCGGAGTGATTTATATCGATCCCTCTGCACCTTATCATCCCTGACTATTTGTTCGTAGGCAAATTGCTGTTCATAGAGTGCTTTGGAGGAAAACTCGTCTAATCCTCGGTAATATGTCAAATACGTTTTGAAATATTGTTTATATCGTCAATTTGACATGACATATTACATCAGTTACTAACAAGTTCTTTTTCATCAAAATCACTTGGCATTTCATCTAGTCTCAGCCATACCAACTTTTCTCATGGATGTATTTTTTTGGGTGTCTCCTCTCTACTCTTGGAATCTTGGCAGCCTTAACCCTTGAAATCCAATAACCCCTAATAAAATTTGACAAAAAACAAAAAGAGATAACCCTAGCAAAATTTGACAAAAAACAAAAATTGATGAAATGTTTAAAATAACAAAATTTTATATTAAGTTTTACCAAAATCAATATATGCAATATATGCAATGATAATAATAATAGTTCGGTAATATATCAAATACTTTTTGAAATATTGTTCATATCATCAATTTGACATGACATATTACATATGTTACCAAGTTCTTGTTCATCAAAATCACTTGGGATCTCATCTAGTCTCGGCCATACCAACACTTCTCATGGATGTATTTTTTTGGGTGTCTCCTCTCTACTCTTGGAACCTTCGTAGCCTTAACCCTTGAATCCAATAACCCCTAGCAAAATTTGACAAAAAACAAAAAGAGATGAAATGTTTAAAATAACAAAATTTTATATTAAGTTTTACCAAAATCAATATATGCAATGATAATAATAATAGTTCTGCAATGATAATAATAATAGTTCTTCCTAGGAGATCATAGATTCAAATACCAAAGATGTTGGTACACCCATTTAATATTTGGTTTCAAAGTGCTATCTCTTATAATCTTTTTTATTAATTCTTCATTATTGCTACTAAGAAGGGGTTTGTGAGATTGATTTTTTTTTTATGGAACTGAAATTTATAACATTGATCACCAAAGAATGATAACAATAATGTTACATTCCTCAACTCACAACTTTAAATGTTAACATGGGCTTTGCACAAACTTGAGAGGTGTTGTGCACTATATGTGTAGACCCCATAAATATATCTGTGTACAGAGAAAGACTATATTTAACTTGGACTTCTTCAAGTTACTTCAGTATGGAAAAAAAGAGCTAATAATCAACTTAACACTGTAGGGAAGGAATATGAACCTCAACTGAAAATAAAGTTGTAAATTACTTGAAAGAAAGGGCTACAGAACAAAATTCAAAGGATCATGCAACCCAATGACCAATCCCTGCTTATCCTGATAGTGGAAAGCTAGGGTTCAAGACATTAAGGAGCATAATGTGAAGCTACAAATCTAGGTGAGTTGATATAGGTTGCTTAATCCAAAACCAAGAAGTAAAATTGCTAGAAAAACAAAGTTGCAATTGCCTAAGTTGATCTAAGGAAAAACAGAGAAAACCCTATCGTAATCTATTCTATTGCAAAAACTGAAATGAAGCATGATAAAGAAAATTGATCCCTCCTAAGGAAGGAATGAAGTAATTCATGGATTAACGTGTCTATTCTAATAATGGAAAAAGACTAAAATCTATCCAAAACTGACATGCTATTTTATTACAGCATAAAGAGAAATAAAATAGATCATGAATTTATTTATCAATCCAGAGTTCAAGAGAAACTTGCGAGATGTCGTGCACTGTATGTGTAGGCTCCAGGTTCTCTATTTACAATTGGTTATCTACATGCTTCTACCAAAAGTAAATTGCATTGTTATTTATGAAATGGAATGACATTGCGTAAAATCAAACACACCACAATTGGAGAAAAATAAACACACCACACTTGTGAAAATTAAGCATGAATGACTATGATAGTTAAACTAGTTTTTGGCTCTTTGAGGTAATGTGTAATGTTACCATGCTCTGTTTCACTATTGCTATGATAATTTCTCATCATGCATAAGTCTACGGTTTGCATTCGATCAAATAAATATAAAAGAAAACTCAAATAAAGAAAGATGCTAAGCTACATAATTAAAAGAGCATGTAATCTACAAAAATAACCTATAGATCTGCAACTCCTAGATGTTGGGATCTGCTACAAAAAAATTAAATGCTTAAATCATAAGAAAATAAACTCATAATGACCATTCTGAAAGTTGCAAAACGGAGTCATAAGAGATCTATATTCTATTCTTGAAATTCCATACCTTCTACACTGTGAATCATTTCTCCATTTCATCCACTGTCCCCAAACATGAGAATGGGACTGGTTTATATAACTAAAATAAGAATATGTTTCTAACGACTTGTATTTACACAAGGCCCTAAATATGTGGGTATGTAAATGTTGCCTATTAAACATATGATGTGTTCTACAAAGAACTGAATAGTTAAAGGGAATCAAGATACCAACAACCCACACATTCTATGACAGATATTTGTGGTTGAAGTTAAATGGATTTGAACTGCTCCTAGATTCGCTCCTTTGTTGCCCACTTGTTCATTGAATACACTCACTTCATTTCCTTTCCATTCTAGCCTTCTTCAACCCTTTGGAAAATCACCATTGTTCTAGTTTAGCCTTGGATTATTTTAGATCTCTAATTTGCTTTGGTCATTCTCAATGTTCATAGTTAGCATCTTTATTTGAATTATAGATAAAAACTTTGAACTTCTACCTTAATTTCATCATATAAACATGAAAATATAAGAAACACAATCCATTTTTTAACTTTTGTACAATAGATGGCTAGGATGGGTGAAGAATGACATATATGAGGGTTGGATTTGGCTTTAATAGACTCAAACATGATCAAAATAGAGACAAAAATGATATCAATTTGGAACCCTCCCCCCCCTCTCCTGCTAAAAGCATTGCATGTACCTATCTAGTTCTCCTTCCTTCTCAGGGACACCCAAATGTATTGTTGTCCAATTATAGGCAAGGTGGCCAAGTTCTATAGTTGCATTAAAAAACAAAGTTCAATAGACAACAAATGTCTTTTGTTATTGGATGTTCCCTTATATGCCAGGGCTAAAGCATACATCCCACCATAACATAAAATTGATGAAAAATTTGTGTAGAGATGAACCACTTTTCTTTCACCAGGTAAATTGTTGAAACATCTTCCTTTCACGAGGTAAATCCAATGGTATGGCATTTCCTTGATCATGGCTGGCCTATTTTTGGTGATGCACTATATTAAATGCCAAATTATTGGAATGTCTTCTATGCCAAGTTCTTATGCATCACGAAGAACAATCAAAACATCATGTATTGAAGTTGCGAACATGATTCTTGATAACGACCAACAACATGTAGTAAGTGTGTTTTCTGACAAGGACTTGTCCATGTCCACCAAATTGGATACAAATATCATAACGGTAAGCTCATGTAAGATATAGAAGAGACAATAGATGAAATGGGAAGTATCATAGAGAGCATCAATATAGAAATAAGGGCTATCAAGTGGGTAGAAAGTAACAATGTCACACCATCTTCAAATTATCCTATAACTACAAGCTCATGAACTCATTCTTTGCAATGCATCTTCTTCACGTAACTTTTCATGTCATGATATCCTCTATAGGGTATTGGTACATAATGACATCAAACCCTCCACATGACCATTGCAACGTGGAATAACTAAAATATTGCAAGCCAAATGCTGAAAACTTTGAATTCTCATGTTTAGTTCCCTTCAAAGATGCCACATTCTCCATTTACTTTCTTATGTGCAATGCATCCAATGTTCTTTTTTTAGGAGAGACTTTAATAGGGATTTATATTGAAGGGATTTGTCATGTAACTGCTTAGTCAGAAAGGAAATGTCATAGGGCATATGGAACAAGAAAATAGCTTCTTTGAAATTCACACTCCAAGTCATTGCAAGGTGAATACATTCTGGAACAACAGTTTACTGCAAAATGAGTGTTGTCAATAGAAGCTGACCCAATGCAAAGTTTGAAAGAAGTATTGGAGCATTGTAAACAACTAGGAGAACAAATATATTCCATTGATTCTATAGCAGAGAAGTAAGCTTGTGACACTACAAAATTTATAGTATACATGGCAAAGAAAGTGCAGTAAACTAGTAAATACTTTGGAAAAATAACCACTTTGAAAATCTTATCATACATATTCCTTTTTTTTCATTTTTTATTTTTATTTTAAACCTTGCTCACCAACAAGTTGGCTTTCAGACAAGGTTTGTCCAACTGCACCTGAAAGAGGGTTTCACAGTTGGAAATATTTAAGCCAAGTGATGTCATCCAAAGACTAGTTTTCTTACATCACTAGGTCTAGCAATGCTTAAGAACATGTTTTCCTTACCATAATTGTTTTGTTTTACTTGATGAAAAGTAGGTAAATCAACTTTGTAAGTGGGTTGAGTCACTTTATTGATGGGTTATGAGTGGGTTGAGAAGGAAGTCACAAAGGTATTTGTGGAGGATTCTTTGATGTAAGTTGGGGGTGTTGCTAAGGTGAAGGTTGTTCGACTATGTGTTCAAGTGGAGGGGTTTAGCCATCCTTGTACCAAGGTTGGGTTTTGAAAGGGAATTTGTTTTCATAACATGGGTGATTATGGGAAAATATATTGAGTGCGAGGTCAAAATGAGGTAAAGTATGGAAATGATGACATTGGTGATAATCATACTATGGTATAATAGAACGAGAACTTGAAATAACCACCACAAAAACTCTAAAGAGCCCAGAGAGTGTGTTGGCATGCAGTTATAAGACCCTAGGTTCAATTTATTCAACCAACAAAACCCTTAGACATCAGTCCTAATTTGAATTTATCAGAGGATTAACAAAATGAAACACATATTTATAACTTTAACATAGATATATAGTGAACAATAATAGAGATACAATGAAACTTTAATTCTATTCAATGAAGAAATATGTTGAAACTATAAAATGCATAATGAAAACAATCTTGCTCGAATGGTGGTAGCTAATCTCTGAGAAGTGATTTGGCGGCTATGTGCATCCATATGAGCAAATTACAATGAGGAATCCATGCCTTTTTAGCATCCATAAGTAATCAGAAAACCCTAGACATCCAAAAACCTAACCGTAGGAGATGAAGCACCAAAAGTCATGTGGGTCGCGATGGGGTAAGTTGGTACATCAACTTCCCATGGTCATAACTTTTTCATACGATATCCATTTTAGGCGCATGATATCCCATTGGAAATTTATATCCGAGGACTACACATGTCGTTGTCACACTTTGACTCTATCCTTGGTGAGCCCAAAAAACATTGTTTCGGGCCTCAAAACTGCCCCGAAAGTTTAGGACCCGAAAAGCTAGAAACAAAACTACCAAGATGAAAATTGTATGTGAGCCAGTTGGAATAGGTGGGTGGCCATCGATATCCACCTAGATCAATCCTCCCCCCTTTGGAATCAATGGTCTCCATTGTGTTGATTTCCCCCATCAGATGAGGAAATTTATGCTAAATTTGTCCCCGAGTGAGCCACTTTACTTGGTGCAGGAGTTGCCCCGCTTTGACAACATGCTAAAGCTAAATATTTTGTTGGTGAGTGACCTTGACCTATATGCCCACGATATGATCAATGGATGCCTGTTCCATGCACTCAGGTTTGATCTCTATTAGTGTCAACTTATCTTCTATCTATGAGGTGTCTAATAATGGTGGAAAGTATGGCCGAAGGAGGTCCACATTAAACACTGGGTGCAATCCAAGGAAGGGGGGAATGTTGAGCTCAAAATAATTTTCACCCATAGACTTGGTGATGGTGTAAGATCCATAGCGGAGTGGACGAAGATTCTCATGGGGTCATGTAAGGAGTTCTTTCTGCAAGTGCAATCAAACTTTATCTCCCACCTGAAACTTGTGTGGCACCTGATGTTGATCATGGCATTTCTTGTACTTGGCATTGGACTTCTAAAAAATATCTTGAACCTGTTAGTGGATGTGCTAGATTCATCCAATGAATCAGGTGGCTTTGTTGACTTTGGTTTGAACATGGGATGATTCTACCTATGTGGATGCATGGGGTAGTGCAACATCCATGGGACCCAATGGTTGAAATCCCAACCCCACCTGAAAGGGGATATTACTAGTTGAGATATGTATGGATATGTTGTAACTGTGTTGAACATAGGGAATAATATCATCCCATGTTCTTTAATTCTTTGAATTTTACATGCGAAAGATATGCACGATCATCCTATTGAAGACCTCACTGTGGCCATCCATTTGGGGGTGGAAGGCAATGGATTTGGTGACTTGGTGTCTAGCAATGACCAGAGGCTTGACCAGAATGTGTTGAGGAACTAATTGTACCGATCTGAGATGATGGTTTGTGGTATCCCAAAATGTACCCACACTCATTCGAAGAAGAGCTTGGAAGTGGCCTCCGTTGTGATTCTCTTCTTGCGGATGACCAGAATTGCCATCCTGGAAAATCGATCAACAACCACAAAAGCAAAGTCATTTCCATGTTTGGTTGAAGTAAGTCCCGACATGTATCCCATCGATATGGATTTCCATTGCCTATCGGGGGTAGGAAGAGGGGTGTAGATGCCTTGTTTCTTAATGGCTAGTTTGGAAATGGTGCAAGCCATGTAGGACCTTATACACTTGTTGACATCCTGTCGAAGTTTTGGCTAACAAAAATGTTACTGCAGCACTACCATTTTCTTTTCTACACCGAAGTATCCTACCAATTGACTATAATGAGCTTGTTCGCGGTCAATCAGTCACCATGTGAGCAAAATGGAGACCGCTCTGCATGTCCTGTTGGGTTCCTCAGGACAGAACATCTGTGGCAGCACGGGGTTAACAGAAAACAGAAAACAAAACT
>SNQJ01S0037009.1:18247-29059 GCA_010110895.2 Picea sitchensis
CGTTACTAAAGAGTATTAAGTATTATAAGGAGTTCATGTTGATTTACTAGTTCATATTGATTTACTTGTTTAATAATTATTTTTTAACAGAACCTTGGAGAATTTGTATTATATAAAAGGTTGCAATGGAGGGTAAACGATGAGATTACAAAAATTGCTAGCCTTAGATTTCATGCAAAATTGCCAGCTCATTATCTACCAAAAATATAAAATACTTATGTCCACAAGAACTACATCCTAGTATTTCTTACATGTATATTTTATGAAAAAACTCCTAGGATTCTAATTACTTTTTAAAACATAACATTTAACGAAATACATGGTGATTATTTGCATCTTCTAGCCCCATATTGGTTGGATGAGATTCCTAGTTGCTAATATCCATGTCTTCAAACATCTAATGCATAATGCCATCCTCCTTAATCTCCAGATGAACAAAGTTTGTAGACATTCTGAAATTTGAGGTCATTGACTAAAAACTTTTACTTAAATTGAGAACCAAATTTCTAAGCAAATTACACTCTGCTTCTAGGGAATTAATTTGTTGTTTATGCTAAGCTAGATTATTCATGATTATGGAATCTTGAGTAGAACATTGGTGTTAATTCTCATGGACATTTGAAGTAACTATGACCATGAAACTAGAACACTAGATAAACCTTGCTGCTCACCCGATCTGATAGAAGAATCGAGTCACTCAATGCACTGAAAGGACCCAAAGAGATCTAGAATGAAAACACCAAAACCCCTTGAAAATGTGTCCCAACAACCAATAAGAGAGACACCCTTGAATTTCACTCCCAAAGAAACAATATCACAAGCACCTTGAACAACCTAGAAAAGGATCGGATGCTTGGGGTCAAGAATTCAACAAAGATTCAAAAACCAATAAGATATTTCAACACACATAAAACCAAATTCTAGAGGCCAGAGCATGGTAGCCTAAACCAAAATCCCATGGGAATAAATTTCAATGGACAATCCACAAAGAAAGGGAGGTTCTTAATAGTTTGACACCCTTGTTCTAGCCGTTAGAGTGCACCTCCAACTCAAATTCCAGTATCCCACCACCGTAACAATAAACCTGATCACAACATTCAAAGGATAGGCCAAAATTGAGAATGAACATGCAAAGAGTTGATACACATGTCACACTGTATCCCCTCACCTCATATGCAATCCATAGTGTTTGATGATTAAACATGTGGTTCATAAATGAGATGATACATGCCATGATTTGTGTAATGTGCTTGGTTATGGAAATGGATGGTAATATGATCTTGTGGGACCTGAAAAAATGAGATCTTTTGAAAACTACTAGCTTCCATGTGAGATCGAGCTATAATGAAGGCAATTCTATTATAAAAAGAGGAGGATTTCAATAACATCAAATTAATAATTAAGATTAAATCCTCAATAATTGTCAAACTCTTAATTCTGAATTCCATTACTAGGAGCAAATCCTAAAAGAGTGCATAAGATTTCGCTTGATTATTCAAGGATTCACCGATACCCCGTGCAAAGTTCATTTCTTGTTTTCCTTCGAGATCGAGAATAATCCCCCTGCATCTGCCACCCATGATTTACTTACTTGTTCAATGATGAAAAAAAAAAGAAAAAAGAAAAAAAAAATAATAAAATTCTTAATGTATTGATCATATTAACTTAAATTATCCATTACATTTTATTTTCTTGTTTTCCATTTTAAATAATATTATTAAAATATAATTTAAATTATCTACCATATTTAAATAATATTAATAAAAATATAACTTAATTTTTCTACCATAGTTTTATTTATTTGATTGTCATGGTATCTCAAATAATATTATTAAAAATATGACATTAAAAAGAGATAAGACACACATGTTTTTTCACAAATTTTCCATCCCATCCTTAAATAACTTTAAAAGAATTAACAATGATAAAAAACACTTCATAACCCATAGTAGATGAATAAACTCTAATCAATAATGCTTACACTACTTTTAGACTTTGGTGATAAGGTGCGAAGGTTAACACTGTAGCATTCAATTCAACATTGATCATTTGACTACAAATATTTTCCTGTTATCCAATGTTGTACATAAGTCAAATTAAATAATATTTTTTTATAATATTTAAATTGCTTTTATAAATCCTGTTATTGGTTAACAAGTTCACAGTTTTATTATCAAGATCTATCACAATACAATTAAATAACCTAAGTTTTAAGTTTGGTTAACAAGTTCGAAAATTTATTGAGACACAAAGCAGTTTTTTTATTCTTACATAACCTAAGTTTTAAGTTTGTTAGCTTTTACTTTGTCAATGTTAATGCATTAACACTTCTGCTTTGCCATGCACTGCCTCTGCTTCGTCAGTGCACCGCCTTAAGCAAATTTCAATGCACTAACATCCATAGCTCCAGCTAAGAAGAGTTAGACAACCATCACCATGTGGACCATAGATTTTTCAGAAGGCTTACATGGCAATCATGCCTCAATCTTCTTTCCTCTAGTAACTGTCTCACCGACTTCAACACTGATACCACAAAAGTACTTCCAGGAAATGGATTATTCGAAGAAATGGGAAGTGAAGTGACTCGAGGCAGCCAATAGTTATGTAGCAGGGAAGTCATTCAATGGAAATTCAACCAATGAAGCATGCATCTGAGCCACCATTGACAATGATGCAATTATAGAATAGCAGGTTGATTACAAAATAATCCATGCAACCAAAATAAAACCTTTTTAAATAAACACACTTCAGTCATAGGGGTGCATATAGTATGGTCCGGTGTCCATGAAACCTTTTTTCACCATGACCTTGAACACTTTCTATATATAAATACTACACTCAACTTTTCATGATGCAGGTTGTTACATGAGGAATATAAGCTCATTGTTGTGTGTGTGAAAGGTCAAAAGGAAAGCGTCAAGATGTTCATGGTTGTATTAAATAATGTAAAAACAAAATCAAATAAATATTACAATCCCTTCGAATGCATCAATAGTATTCAAATTAATTTTAACAAACTCCACATCATTGAAGTTCGCGGATCCCAATTTGAGGGATCGATGCTAGTTTACAACAATGGTCTTGAACCTCCAATAGTTAGTTTTTTTTTACGCTTTTCCCTCTTAACATAAGCGAACCTTCTCAAAAAATTTACTTTGAGGTGACAATGAAAATGAAGAATCCAAGCATACAACTTTCTATTCTAAGCACCGTGTGAACTATCAACAAAAAACAAGAGGTGGTGGTAATGTTTTAGTAGGATGCGCTTTTATAAGCAGGATGAAAAGAAACTTGAAATTTATAGTAGGGGCATGATCCATTCGGTTCATCTATTCCCTTTGCCGCTAGTATGGCTAACGTCGAGGCTTCCACTTGTAACCATATTTGAGAGGCAAACTCTCCCTAATCACTTCTTTGTTCTCTACTAGTGAAAATAACCAACTCCCAAATGCTCCAAGGTGGGTTCACAATGTTCGACCCTTCCTTATCTACTCGTTGGAAGAATTGTCCCCTGCTTTAGTTGCCTCTATTAGTCACAATTGGTTGAGCTACAGAAAACACAGGGCTCCCATGCAAAGAACTGATAATCTAGATCAATTGGCTACCTGGAACACCTCCACTTGGCTAGCAAGCTTAGCAAGAGCCTTCTATGTGCTATGCATGCAATGAGGGATATGATGAATGTATTTGTATGAAAACTAGGAAATGTTAAGATAATTATATGTAATATGTGGAGTTATTCATCTCTTTGAGCTGGTGGCTCTCACTGGAAAGTGGTCAGTAGGATTGGAGGGAGCTCTAC
The DNA here is from genome assembly GCA_010110895.2 of Picea sitchensis. Classification (NCBI taxonomy): domain Eukaryota; kingdom Viridiplantae; phylum Streptophyta; class Pinopsida; order Pinales; family Pinaceae; genus Picea; species Picea sitchensis. Next base: position 22,050 of record SNQJ01S0037009.1, read on the forward strand.
AATTTGTCGAATTTCAATATGTGGAATCCATCCAATGTTGTCATAAGATTATTTGTTTACAACTCTGAGAGTTCATAATACTATGTTCTAACTTAATTAAATATCATTTTATTATTATAAAATCATATCATTAAATCTCAAACATAGTTACATTTCAATATATGAAATCTCACTTGGAACGTAGTCGGTGGGATTAGAGGGAGCCCCACAATCCTATCAACCTTAAATGGCTTGTTAGACTTTAGGTATTTAAATACATGGTTTAGGTTTTTTATTTGCATACTCTTTATATATATGGGTTTAGTTTTCTTATTTGCATACTTTATATATATTTTTATATACAATTTAGACATGTTTTTGTTTATCAATTGTCATGCTTCACTTGTCATATCACAATGCATCATACTCCACATATCATAATTCTTTCCAAGTAATGTGTCTGATCTGTGTTCTTGTGCAAGTAAATATATTGTTAGAAGCTTCCAGATAGGTACGTTGTGCTGTCAAAGTAGGTAGTTCCCTCTCTTTTGTTCATGCATTAAATGAAAGCTACACATCAACATCTTTAAATTCAAGGCACAACCAACATAAGTCTCGTGGAAATCACACCTCCAAATTTATTAAGTGCACTCTAACTCACCTTGTATTGCAATTTGCTAAGGAGTTGCCATTACATTTTGGTGCAAAGACTTTGGTAATGGTGATTCCTAAGACGTCGAAAACAACTGATATGTGATGAATGGAAATTGCCCCTCTATGAAGAGTACATCTGGAAGACGATGATCTTTGGAGAAAAAGTTGTTGTTGATTACATAAGAGCACAATCTCAACAATGACGAGTTCATGAATAACCTTTCCTACAATTTATTGACTTCACAATACCATTTTCAATTTCCTTATCAACAAAGGCATCACCATTACAATACAATTTATAGACTTTACAATACCATTTTCAATTTTCTTATAATAAAGATATCAATAAAGACATCGTCATTACAATAACACTTATTTATGGATAACTTAGTCACTAGAGCGTTGTCTTTATGGTAGGAAGCATGGAGAATTGTATCACTTATTTACAAGTGTTATATGTTCTATATTTTTAGTATAATTTTAACGAGCATTTTATCAAAGACTATTTGTAATGATGGAAGGGATTAGTCTTATGATTCTCCATCATTATCTATGATTCATATAAAATGTTTTTTTTTTTTAATTTAGAGTTAAAGTGGTGTAGATTTTTAACTACAAATTTATTTATTTATTTTTATGTAAGTGGCATACATGTCTTTTAAACTATGATGTTATTTTAGTTTTGATTTTTAATCTTATATTTAAAATGTAGATATTTTGAAATGGGTTTGCATAGAGTTTGGTCTTGGAATCCAAGAATTGAAACTTTTTAGTGTGTTTATTAAAATTTTTAGCTTTTTGAAATAATTACATGTTGAACATCCTATAGCTTGTCCCAATTATTCTTTAAGTTGATTACTATGTAAACTCACTGAAATTCTTTTTAAAATTTTTAGAAATCCATGTCTCACCTTATTTATGGGTTGCCACATCAAAACATTACATAATCACATTTACTTATCCTTCTAATTGTTAATGCATTATACCTTGTAAACTAACTTAACCTTGCCTATAATTAATGAGTTCAAATTTAACCCCCGGATGGGGTGCCATGGAGGTGAGAGTCGTCGGATGAGGAGCCCATTCCCCACGCAAACAATCAACTCATCTCGCACTTTCCAGAAAAGAAAGAGTCTTGGACGACGAGCCTATCCCCCACGCGGAGAGCCAACTTCATTTGCACTTGCCAGATCAGAATGATACGTCAGTCAACATTATCTCCAACCTGGTTGATGACACATTTAATCAACATTAACCGCAACGATAACCGCGATAACTGTGCCTCGGTAAACCGCCCTTCGATGCTTAGCTGCCAGCGAAATAGAAATCGTTGGAGGAAGTACGACAGTCGTTCGACGACCAAAGGGATTGCCCACAAGTACATTAGGATATTTATGCATTAGAGGAATTTGACGAGAGAAGGTTACCATGGCCCCTATCACTGATTACTCCAGGCATGTACGCTCTAACAACAAGAATTACGAGGAAGTTAATACGAGCAGACTTCATTATTTCACTTGAATGGGTAGAAAGGATATGTATTCATGGCGACAATAGGCTTGGCAAAAGCTTGCGAAGGAAAATCGTAGTAGTTAGCAAATAAGCAGGTCGCCAACTACCCTTCTTCAAACTTGTTTCAAACTATATGCACTAAAGATCTTTTTCTTTGCTGCTGGTATGGTTTTCCTAGTGGTAGACAACTAAGATGATATAATTTTTCTTGTGTATTTATAAAAAAAATGATTTCAAATTTAGAGGTGGTAGGAGTGAGTTTTTTTTATGATTTCATAGTAGCGATAGTAGATGCATGAGGCCTTGGGACAACACCTAATAATCTTGCAGAACCTTATACTCTTCTGGGAGGTCTCCAAATAGCCAAGGAATCAAAGATTAGATCATTGACTATCTTAGGAGACTGCGCGGTGATTATCAAAGCCATGATTATGATATATGCTTTGGTGAAAAGCACGCTTGCTATGGTTTTAGCCCGAGGCAAAAAAGAGGCAAGTTCATTAGATAAGGTCTCCTTCTTCCATGTCAGAGGAGAGCTCAACCATGACATTAATTCATGGGCCAAACTGGCCATCACTTTAGTCTTGGGTGAACATGTCCAAAAAGGGGTGCACACCACATGCATCATCCCCTAAGGCAGGTATAATACGTGTCAATCACAGATTAATATCCACATGGCTCATCGTCACACATATTAACTCAATGGTATTAGGAAGAGAGTACCAAGGACATCACCCAACCTCTCTCGCATGCAAGCTTTATCCTCGATTTTGTGTAATGAATGCTTTAGCATGCAGTGGCATTGACACTGTGGGATAATGGAATACAATTGTATGAGAATTGGGAGCAATTAAGGTCGAGAATTGTCGGTGTCAAGTCTCTAGGTGCATGGATTTGGGAGGATTGTTCGAGACCCTAGCTATTTAATGCCAATGGTGAGAAACGCCTTTAGAATAATAAGGGAGACCATTGTTTGGGCTTTAGTGCTATGAGTTTGGCACCTTGGTTCATTGATCTTTTAGTATTCTGGCTCTAAACAAAGGAAAGTGGAAGAGCCTCCAAGACAAATGACTCGGATATCTAACTTTGATTTCCATGCTTGTCTCTTTCTGGTTGGTTTCTTTTGTGTTACTCTTCTTTTGACAATCATTTTTAGTGTTAATAGTGAAGAAATTTTGGTTAGAGGGTTTAGTGTTGTTAGTTCTTTGTGGACCAAGGTGGTCTCTGAAGACTTCTCCTTTGATCCCTTTGGTAGAGGTTGTGTCGGTTTTGTTCTTTGCTAGGTTTGCTAGGTAGGTCTAAGGACTTTGGGCTCAGTTGGTATTCTTGGTATCTTTTCTTACTGGATAGTCTGATACAATGGAATTTGTAATGTTAATTTGGTTAAGGGTCTTAACTTTGTTAGTCCTCTATGCAAGGTGCTTGTAGTTTACTCCTCTATTTTCAAGGAACAAAGTTTACATGCATGTCTAGTATTTTTCTTGGTTTGGATTGTAGGTGTGCACAGTGTGGCTATGGAGAAAAGGGACATCATGGAATTCAAGAGGATATCGAGGAGACATGAGAAGTATATTCAATCCAATAAGACATGACTATTCTCAGTAACAACCAAGGTGCACAAGAATGAACATCACTATGTTTCTTAACATGAAACAATGATGAATCTGCTAGTACACCAAAAGTTGAGGCTTGACATCTTGGAGGTTAAATGTAGCATGCTACAAAATTTGGCCCTTAATCTTCATAAGGATTCTCTCTCATCTGCATCAAACAACAAAGAACCAACTAACTTTGCTCAAATTGAACTAAAAGAAGAAAAAATAATTCATCAACTAAAAGAATCAATGGACATTGAATAGCAATACTTTCCTCTCTCAAATGTGAATTAATGGACATTGAGTAGCAATACTTTCCTCTCTCAAATGTTGGTTAAAAAGGTTAAAAAGAAGCAAACAATTTACATGTTTTATGTTAATAAGAATGCATTTTAGAATCACAAGATTCTTAGGTGTTTTTGTTAAAATTGCTACATGCAAAAGAAAAATTCTAGAATGTTCTTTATGTTATGTAGTATGAGAGAGTTACTTGACTTTGTGTTAACTTTGAAACAAAACTTTATACAGTTATTAGATTTAACTACAACATTTTATAAATAATATAATATTTTCTTGATTAAAAAAAATCAATGCATTTAAAATTTCCCATAGCAGTTATATACTCCTCTTCATCTTTAAAGATTTTAGGATTTTGAATTGAAGTATTCTATTCCGAGTCCGTAATCCTTTTGACCAAGGTTTGTAACATTTACCTTACCTCCTCTACTAACCTAGTAAAGTTTTGGTTTATCTTCACCTCAATATTAATTAAATTAATTTGCCCGTATATAATGTAAATATTTTGCTAATTAATAATAATTATTTTATTGCATTTGTGACACAGTACGTACACATTACGACCACAACGTTGCCCTAACCCTAATTCCACTGCAAGGAGTTCTTCGCTATGGACTCTAGATACTCTGATGGCTCTAACACCTCTCGCCCGTCAGGCCCTGAGAGACGTCGAAGATTTGTCTCGACGCCTCTCCGGGCTGTCCTTCCCATCGCGGTCGAGCTCTTTCTTCTTCCGCTTCATTCTTCGATCGGGGTTACAGCCGCAGCCATGAGGAGATATTTTGGAGAGAAGGTGCTTGACTAAAAAGGCCGTGTACCATTGAAGTTTTTGCGGGCTATTGTTGTTAGAATATGGAACTGGCCATGCAATGTATATGTAATAATGCGATGCAGGTGCTTGAAAATCAAGTGCTAACGGTAGCCAAAGCGAACGAGGAGAAGCTGGACGAAAAGATAGGTCGGGTAGATGTAGATCGGCTGGATGAAGATGATTCGGAGCAGCTGAGGGAGTGAAGACTGCAGCAGATGAAGAAGATGGCCGCAAAGAAGCAGCATTGACTCTCTTTTGGTCACGGACAAAACCGGGACATCCCGTCAGAGAGTGAATTCTTCTCCGTTGCCAAGGCAAGCGAGCGCGTTGTCTGCCATTTCTGCAGAGAAAACTCGTCTTGCAAGGTTTTTAACTATTCCCCCTCATCTAAGTTAAAAAGTCATGTAATGATTGTCTATGCTCCTAAGGGTTGAACAGATCTGCACTTTTAAAGGGCTTACTGTTTGAGGGTTTTACTGTTAAAGGGCTTACCCTTTAACAGTAAAACCCTCAAAGCAACAGTGCAGATCCGTTAAACCCTTATTTTGCTACGTGTTTGGCAGGTAACTGCCAAAATTAACTCTGCATGCATTTGTTAGTCATTGTAGCCGTCGAATTGACGAGCTTTTGTGTCAACATTAAGGTCCTTCCATTTACATAGGTTTTTGTTTGGATGAAATTGATTTTGCTATTCACTACCCTGTTTTTATTGTTTCTTGGCCGTAAGAAAATTTTATCTTGTTAGGACTATTTTTAGTTATTTTAGGATCAATATTATTAATTTCTTTTCCTGGACGGAAAACCACAATTTATATTCAAAAGAGAATATAGAATACATTCTTCAGGTGCCGAAGCACAATCATTATAGTTATATTTGAGGTACCTATCTTTTTAAGCATAAGCTAGCTGAAATCTGTCTTATATAGGGCTTGAAATTGTAGGGCTTGATTAGCTAATGCAGGAAAATTGACTTTTGATTCTAGATGAACTAGCTGCATCACATTTTATCTGTGAGATTATAGCTAAGGGCTCCATTTCTCTAAAATGACTTCCTTTTACTCAAAGCTGCAGTAGAAGTATACCAAAATCTGGGAGATGTCTGAGTTTCAATGCATGGCCACTTCAGTTAAACCTTTAACTATTCGACTTCAGTCTTCACAGCCTTGCTTTAGTGTCAAACGACCTTTGATGCCAGCACAAATATGCAATAGTAGATCAACCTCTCTGTTTTCTGTTGGAAAGAAACAAAATAGAGAACATAGTTCCCTTTTCAGATATCTGAAGATTAAAGCATTGGATGTTTGCCACCCATTTGATAATGAATCTACGAAGAGTGAAGACTTGGAGAGGTCTAGTTTGTTAAAGATAGGTATAGTTGGATTTGGTAATTTTGGTCAGTTTTAGACTTTTATCCATCTGTCTTTCAACATATATGTAATCTTTTGAACATGTTGATCAATATCATGTTTTGGTGTCACCTAAGAGGTAATTGCTCTACTAAGATGACAATGACTGCCTTTAATTTTGGTCAGTTTCATACTTTTATCTATGTCTTTCAATGTATATGTAATCCTTTGAACACACTCATAATTATTGTTAGAATTAGGGTAGTAAAGCAGATCAGAACTGTCTTTTTAAAATTTCAGTGAGAATAACAACTAAGTTTTCTATTTAGAAAACAAAAATACACTGCTTGAACAGAAAGAACAAACATATGTGCTCATATCTAAGCTAGTTTAGATATTTAGCAAAATAGTAGATCTAGAATAAACCTCAATTCTAAATCTACAATGCTGGTGTAAATCTTATACAGATCTAAACTCAAATAAACATAGATTTGATCATGAGCAATATAACAGACTTCAGAAACAATAAATAAGAACCAAACTCAAAATAAAATCCAGATCTGATAAAGGTAAACTGATCTAATCTATGTAAGTAGATAGACAATAAATCTCATTAATGAAAAACTTCAGAAAGTAAACAACAACTTACAGATTTGATTGTAAGATCTTACCAGGAACCTTACCTCAAATTTCTGAAGGAGAGCAGCCACACATAGGTGATGTAGAACACTGAAAATATGCTCAGAAAAAGTCTAGTTCATAGATCTACCATATAGGTTAGATCTCTTGCCAAGAGATGAATGAATTTTCTTGCCA
>SNQJ01S0037009.1:32725-45621 GCA_010110895.2 Picea sitchensis
AAATATATTTTGGAAGTGCCATCCAAATTCTTTTGAAAATTGGCTTTTCCTGAAATGTATCTTCATAGAAGAACTGTCAACTGTTAAAAAGTTTCCCTATAGAGGAGGGCCACCTTACTCGTTTATACAATTCTTGAAAAGCCTCTTGCCACATAATAGAATGAGAGACATGATATTCCAAGAAAATATGAACAATTGTCTCAAATGTTTCCTTACAAAGGACACACCCGAAGAAGCCTCTTTTAAGCGGGTCACAATGATCTTTGAGATAATTTTATAGTAGACATTGCAGAGAGAGTTGGGGCGAAATCTGGCAAAGGAAGAAGGGTTGATCTCACTATGATCTTTGAGATAGTTTTACACGAGACATTTCAGAGAGAGTTGCGGTGAAATCAGGCAAAGGAAGAAAGGTTGATCACTTTAGGGATGAGTGCCAGGAAAGTAGAGTTGGTGTTACCTCCAATTTTTGTTGATCTTTGCACATATCAGATCATTCTCAAAAGTTCGTGTTTGATGATGGAACAATTTTTTTGATAAAAATGAGTCAAGAACCCATTTGGACTAGGCGCTTTGTCAGGATCACCACCCCTCAAACTTCTTTTGTGATAAATTTGCATAACTTCACATTATCCTCAAGACAAATTAGTGTGGGGATATTTGTTCAGCATGCTCTTGAACGAGTCAAGGTCTACTTTGTTATCTTGTACAATCTCTCAAAGTGCTTGAAGGCAACTCCCTTAATCTGATTAAAGTATGAGATCTCTTCTCCATTCTCATTTGTTATTTGAGGGACTTTATTTCTCCTTATCTCGACTTTAGCTTGGCAATGAAAGAATTTTGTGTTTCTATCTCCTGCCCGTAACCATAAGCTTTTGGATTTAAGCCTCCATGTTCTTCAGTCTTGAGAACTTTTGAAGGGATTGGAAAGTCTTTTTATCTTAAAGTTTCAGGGTCACTTGATTTGATTCCAATTTCCCCACAACCTCCTCCATTTTTTGCAATGTATCAGACTTTTCTTTTCCAACTAGATTTGGCCCATAGCTTAAGGGCCTCTTTGGTCAACTTGATCTTTTTTTTGTAGATTTCTATGGGAGACCTATAGATCCACTGGTTCCAAGTGGAGGAGATAATGTCCAGAGAAGAGGGATCAAGAAGCCAACGGTGATTGAAGCGAAAGGGAATGGGTTTGAGGTTTTTTAAGGTCAGAGAGCAAAAGAGAGATATGGTAGTGATTGGATCTGGACCAAGAGAGGATAAGGGATGAGGGGATGAGGGAATCTTCCAACAGGGAACCACTCAATAGAAAACGCTCAAGCCTTGTTCCAATATGACTTGGACCATATCTTTTATTAGACCAAGTGAATTTCCCCTTAGAGGGTTTTATGTCTATTCGATTCAAGGTAGATTTGAAACCTTCCATAAGTTCTCTGTTGGGATCTCGAACTGGATTGCCCCCTTTTTTCCTTATTCCTCAAAGTAGTGCTAAAGTCCCCCGCTACTATGAGTTTCGTACTTCTATCTTTGTCTGGTAGATTAATTAAAGTGTTCCAACATAACTGTTTCTCTTGAGGCATACAAGGCATATAAACATTGGGAATGGTAAAAAAACATACCAAATGGGCGATGATGCAAGTGAATCATGAGCAAGTGAGGGGAGTCCTTTAGGTTTCCTAATGGAAAAGTTGAGGATCCTAGATTGTATAGAGTCCTCTTGAGGCACCACACTAGTTGACTGCCAAACCTTTGCTATTTTTCCAAATGTGATCTAAGTCTTGAAGGACATCAATATCCTTTTTTGTTTCCTAGAGTAGTAGAAGATGGGTTTTTTTTTTTGATTTGACTAAACTTCTTATTAAGTACAGTTTCCTGCTATTCCCCAAACCTTTGCAATTCCAAGAAATGGTCTTAATAATTTAGAAGTGGATTTAGGAATTCCTCCTTTGGAGGAATTGGAGCCATCTTGATTCCTTAGAGCCCTTGGCTCTTTTTTAACAATTGTCTAGTGTGCTTTGTTTCTTAAGATCTTTCTACAAATTGGCTGCAACTTCTTACCTTTGAGAATTTGTATTTTGTCCAACTTTTTTCAGGGAACATTAGGCGTTGATTCTTGGCTTGATTCATCTTCCAAAGAGTCGGAAAAGTCTCTCCCTCCTGTGGAGGGGAGGGGTTCAGGCCAGGTTCTGGATTCTTTGGAGGGGGGATAAGAATGGAAACATCTCTTGAGGTGGGAATCACTTGTTCAACCACGTAAGGCCCTAGATCAAATGTGTGCTCTTCATTTGCTTCTGGGTTCGAAAGCGATTCGTATTTGTTCTTTTATGCTAATGGGTCAGAGAGCCTCGAGACTCGGTGGACAATGAGGTTTTTGGATTGGAGGGAGTTCCTTGGGAGGGTTGGGTTTTTCTTGGTTCGAGTGTGATCTCGGCTTGGTAACTTGCCTTTTATTCTTGGGTTGTTGCCATTGATCGTTAGGTTCTAATACGCTGGGATCATAGGCATTGTAATTGTTGAAGGAATGTCATTCTACGGGTAGAAGTCATGAGTCCAACGATTTAAATACATACATGTTGATCGCATGAAGTAGGGATCTCTTCTAAAGATTAGATCCCGATCCTCTTTTTCTTTAAACAAAAAAGAAAAGAAACCCTTGTCGCAAAAAGAATGGGAGAAATGACCTTTGATGAATGGTCTCCAATGCTTATCAATCCACAACGCCATTGATTTGGGAGAAGGCCAGATGCTAATGAATTGATCAATCAACCCATTTTCTGCAAATCGAAGGGCAAGATTCTTGGAACTCTTTTAAACTGGAATTGAAGGGATCTCGTCGAGTTTTTTGATGAAGTAGGAAGATAGCTATTTTAGATACTTGGGGAGTGAAGCTACAAGATCAGAAAAAGTAGCGATATTTGCAGGGGACAATAACACTAGAGGTCGAGGCCATGTAGGTGCACTAGAAGGGATTAAGAGTCAGGGTTGAGCAGAGCTCGAGCGCGACCAAATAGTTATTCTTTTGTTGATTATTTAAATTGAGAACCAAATTTTTGAGCATATTACACTCCATTACACTCCATTACACTCCATTTTAATTTATGATTTTATAAAATTCAAAGTGTTAACTTCAAGTAGGGACAGATAATAAATATTATTTTGTAAGAAATAAAATTTAAAAACATCAATTTTTTTTATTCTTAATTATAATCTTAATGGTCAATATTAATTATGGATAGATAATTTAAAACACTAACTTCAACTATGAGTCTACCTAGTACCAATATATCTATACAAGGAAAAAAAAACCAAGTGAAATATGAGTTACAGATTGAGATGAATGAAAATAAATAAAACTATGATAAAAATGAGACATGGTCAAGCGCATGAGAGTATAACAACTATAGAAAAGAGACATGGTCAAGCGCATGAGAGTATAACAACTATAGAAAAGAGACATGGTCAAGTGCACGAGAGTAGAGATGAAATTCAACGCATTTTTTTGCTCGTGCATGTAGATAAAATCCAGGTAATGCAAACGTTGTGCTGGTTATTGATAATGTTCATGATAATAACATTATGAAGAAATTTTGTGAATATCTTGACACTTCCATAATAACAAACAATGCAACCTATTATAGAGTCTTAATTGTAGGCCCTCAACATGCGTTGTTTCATGGTATTATCCACATTACTGCATACAGACATAGTGAATTCATTTGCAAATAAGTAAAAACAAGTCTATTTGCATTTACCATTAACATATTGTTATTTTATTTTATATGGATATATTTTTGGTGATAAAAAAAATTTCGTTACATTCATAGTATTTTTATTTGTACGTGATGTGTGATTATATAGTGAAATATTGAACGCTGAAAAGATAATGTATCAATGTTCATAATTTTGCTAGAATATTTGATATGTTTAAAATAGAACACGTCTAATTTAAACACAATTCTTTTGCACGATTACTCGTGTTATAAATGTTAATAATGCATTTAACTGTTTGAGCCAACACGTTTAGTTGAATATAATTATTATTAATTGAACAAATTTAGATTTATTTTGTGTTTCATTCGATATTATTTGAATCATTAATTAAATAAATTTGAATATAATTTGTGGAAGATTTAAATACTGAATATTGATATTTTTAATACATTTCATTTATGTTTTTGTTTGATTTATATTTTTTTATTTTGAATACACATTTAACTGTTTATGTACACTAGTCGATTGGATACTGAAAATGAGTGGACATAGATGATTTTTTTATTAATAATTTGTAATATAAGGATAATTGTGTAGTAAAAAGTTTTCTACAGAATATGAAGAGATGACAACAGAATAAACATATTCTAAATTATTTTGATTAAATTTATTATGAACTTAATCCACGTTGTCACCATGAATCGAGAGAAAAACAACTCTAGTAATGTGAATCTAGGAATTAGTTTTGCGAAGACGATGTTATAATTTGAGACTACTGATGTTGCATGCGATGAAACTGTGACNATTAAATTTATTATGAACTTAATCCACGTTGTCACCATGAATCGAGAGAAAAACAACTCTAGTAATGTGAATCTAGGAATTAGTTTTGCGAAGACGATGTTATAATTTGAGACTACTGATGTTGCATGCGATGAAACTGTGACGTTACTAGAGCCACTTTTCTCTCGATTCTTGGTGGAACATTGGGTTGAACTCATAACAGATTTAAATATAGTTAATTTAAAGACATTATGTTTCCTACGTTGTTATTTCATCGTATCTTATAAAAAAATTTATATTATGCATCATTATCCTTATATTGCAAACTATCATTAAAAAACCATTTCTATCTTCTAGTTTAAAGTATTTGGTTGATTTGTGTACATAAACAATTAGATGTGTATTCAAAATAAAAAATATAAATTAATAAAAAACACAAATTAAGTGTATCAAGAATATCAACATCCAATATTTAGATATTTTTCAAAATAAATACAAATTTATTTAGTTAATGATTTATATCATATGTAACGAAACACATAAAATAAATTCAAATTTGTTTAATTAATGATCATTATATNAAAGTTGCGTAAGTCCAATAGAGGGCTGGCGCTCCCTTGGGCAAAGAGGAGAGCGCTGGCTCCCTCTCGGCGCCCCCTTTAAAAATCGGAGAAAAATGGAAACGCAACGCGCCCCTAGGGTTGTATTCCAGCGCTGGCGCTCCTTTTGCCACCAACGCCAAAGCCTTCAAATCGCCTCCTGGAAGTGACGGCTCGAGAGTTCTTCAGACCTGGACACCTACAAATAAACATATTATAAATGTAATAAAAAAACATTTTTATCGCTGAAAACAGATTTATATAAAATAAAATAACAATATCTTAATGGTAAATGCAAAGAAACTTGGTTTTTTACTCGTATGTAAATAAATTTGTTATGTCTATATCTAGTGATGCCATGAAACAAAGCATGTCGGAGGCCTGCAATTATGACTTTATAAAATGATACATTACTTGTTATGATTGATGAACCAAGATATTAACAAAACTTATCAATAATGTTTTTATTACTGACTTTGTAAATATCAATTCAATACTTGCATTGTTTGGATTTTCTCTACATGCCCTTGCAAATAATGTGTTATGAATTTAATCTCTATTGTTTTGCACTTGATTATGTCTTTTTTTTGTTATCGTTCTACTCTCCTTACTTATCATGTATTTTTTTTTTAAACATTATTTATTAGAGTTACTCTCAATTTGTAGTTTTTCTTTTACTCGACATTTTTTTTTTATATAGATAGATTGATACTAGGGAGAATGATAGTGGAGATTAATGTTTTACATTATTTATCTATAATTAAGACAGACCATTATGGATATAGTTAAGATTAATGTTTTTTTAATGTTTTAAAATTTTATTTTTCGAAAAATAGTTTTTATTATTTGATTTTACGAGGTTAACATTTTGAATTGTATAAAATAATAAACTATTGTTAAAATAAATAATTATTATTGTGAGTTACAATACATAATAAATAGAAATGAATTATTAAATTTAAAAGAAATAACGAATTTACAATAAATAACATATTCTAATTAACTATGCACAATAAATAGAAAAGCAATCTTTATTCTTACTAGACTCAATAATGTTAAATTACAATAAATAATATTATTGTAATTAACCATGCACTATATAAAAAAATCAATATTTTAACTAACTAGACATAATACTGCTTATATTAATTAACATTAATTTTTGGTTTAACTCTACTTCAATATTAATTAAATTAATTTGCTAATATGTAATGTAAATATTTTACTAATCCATAATAGTGAGGTGTTCTACAACCTAGTATGGGGGTGGTGTCACATTAACATTATGTTATATAAAGTTATTTAAAAAAAAACCGGGCTCAATTAATTTTTTTTTAATAATAATTAAAATAAAATTTGCTCAAATAAAAGAAACAATTATATGAACCATTACATATTACAAGCATATATACTCTTCACATATTACATCATTTGAAATATTAATTTCTTTATATTAAATAATAATAAAAATAGTTACACTTTAAGAAATTTGATTTCCCTCGATGTTTGATAGATCCAGATTTAAGATGGATCTATGTTGGTTTATTGCATTTGTGACATAGTACCTACGTAAGTGTCTTGTTATCCACATCTCTCATCAAACATAACAACCACATTGATGCCCTATTCTTAATTCCATTGTAAAGAGTTTTTCACTATGGATTCTATGTACTTTGATGGCGCTTGACACTCTATCCGTGATTTGTCTCGAGTCTCTTAGGGTTGTTTGGACTGTCCTTCTCATTGCGGTCGACCTCTTTCTTACCTCGCCATGAGGAGATATTTTGGAGAGAAGGTGCTTGACTTTTATGCCCTGGGGTAAAGTTAAAAGGTCGTGCAATACATACTATTGAAGTTTTTTTTGACTAGTGTTGTTAGAAAATGGAATTGGGCATGCAACATATATGTACCAATGCGATGCAGGTGCTTGAAAATAAAGTGCTAATGGTAGCTAAAGTGATCAATGAGAAGTTGGACAAAGAGACGGGTCGGTTAAATGTATACTAGTTGGATGAATATGATTCAAAGTACCTGAGTGAAGACTACAGTGTTTGAAGATGACTGCAAAGAAAAAACATTGGTTCTCTTTGGGTCACAAAGAGTACTAAGACATCCCTTTAGAGAAATAATTCTTTTCCATTGCCAAGGCAAGTGAGCGTGTTGCCTGTCATGTCTATAAAGAAAACTGGCCTTGCAAGGTTTTTAACTCGTCCCCCTCATTTAAGTTAAAAAGTCATGCAATGATTGTTTATGCTCTCGAGGATTTAACGAATCTGCACTTTTGCTTTGAGGGTTTTACTCTTAAAAGGTTTAGCCCTTTAACAATAAAACCTTCAAAGTAAAAGTGCAGATCCATTAAACCCTTATTTTGCTACACATTTGGTAGGTAACTGCCAAAATTAACTATGCATGCATTTGTTTAAAAATGAAATAACGAGGGTTAGACATTACAATCGTTGAATTGGTCAGCTTTTGCCTCAACATTAAGTTCCTACCATTTGCATATCGAGGATTGGTTTTTGTTTGGAGTATTTGGTTGGATGAAATTGATTTAGTCAATTACTTCAGAGAAAAGAATGGACACCAAGCATGCAGGGTAGATTACAAAACAAAGAAGAATATACAAAGACCCAAYGAGCATCCAAGAGAGGTAARTGTTTCTAGAATACRCTAGTCAAGATGTTGCAAATTGGCTATTACCCTGATAACACAAATTTAGATTGCCCCAATGAATATTGAAATATTAGAAAGATGCAAAAAATTTGCATTCTTGGACCTAAAATATGCTTATCACAAGCTTAAACAACTAGAATACCAGTGAGCATCCAAGAGAGGTAAGTGTTTCTAAAATACGCTAGCTAAGATGTTGCAAATTGGCTATTACCCTGATAACACAAATTTAGACTGCCCCAATGAATATTGAAATATGAGAAAGATGTGAAAAATTTGCATTCTTGGGCCTAAAATATGCTTATCAMAAGCTTAAACAACTTGGTGATGTTTGCTTGGATACTGTAGACACATATGGGAGAAATATCTTTTATGTTGATCTTGCTCACAAACTTTCTCTTTTAGTATTTGTACAACTTTTGTCATTTCTTGATTCCAACTAGGAGGGTTCTTTTTCAATCTTTGCTGAAGAATAATGATGTCCTCATCTTGACCTTTGTAGAATGGGTGGATGTAACTGAGGCTGATGAGAAACCTCTGTAGCTATTCCTTTTCCAAGATTTGGTCTAAAAAATAAGAAAACACTTTCAAGACATGCTCTTAAAGTATGTCTTGTACTTTGTTAATTCTAAATCCCAAGAATTCGATCTTAGTCTTGCCTATCTCCATTTTGCTTTTTGAAAGAACCAAATCATGTTGATAGAGAAGCTTGTAGAACTCTCGTAGATGCCTCAAGTGCTCTTGTTAATTCTTGGAACAAATCAAAATGTCATCATTATAAATTAATGCCCATTTGTGTTGCCTCTATACATCGTCCATTCTTTTTTGGAATTATAAAGGAGCGTTATTAATTCCAAAAGGTAAGACATTCCACTGGTATTGACCATGTGGGACAACAAATGCATTTTTATACTTACTTTTAACTTCAATACCAATTTGGTAAAACTCGGACTTCAAGTCAAACTTACTAAAGATAGTACATTCTGGGATTCTTTGCAGCGAACTAGCTTTGTTTGGCAAGGAATACCTGACAGGTTGCAAAACTTTGGCAAGGAATACCACTAATTTGGGTTTTTCTCTCGTTATTTCAGAATGTTTATTTACAATGAAGGCATGACATGCCCAAAGGACCTTTTGAGGGTTCAATAAGACCTTTAGAGAAGAGATATTTTATTTCAGTCTCAGAAAACTCTCTTTATGGAGGACTCATAATGTCTGTAGAGGCTTTATGAGGAACTGGTTTTATTGATGGGTCAAAAGGCAAAGACAATATTTTCTCTAGTCTAGAAGCCTTTCGGGCTCTCAAAAGTGTAGTGTTTTTCTAATTTTGCAGAGATATCTGATAGGGCTTTGTCTTTATGCATTTCTACATAGGCTACACATCTTTCCATTTTAAATAATTCTGCAAGAGGAACATGGTTGAGAGTAGATTTTTTCGAGGGCATTTTTCACTTTGGACGACTTTCATAAGACAAAGGGCATGAAACTATTCTACCATTTATTGTGTATTTGAATGTGATGCTTTGAGTATCTATACATATGGGACTAACTCTAGTAAGCAATTCAAAACCCAAAATGCAATGTTCTTTAATGAAATCTAATTTATTTAAAGACACAACATCTTTCTGACCTTCAACCTTTATTGGAAAATCAGGAACTTTGTTGAGTAGTTTGAGAGGGATCCCTTCTATGGCTATTCCATTCTCTGAGGTCTTCTCCCAATAGAATGTTAGGATGGCATTTCCTTTGGAAAAGATTCAATTGACATCCTAAATCTATCATACAATCTAGTTGGTATGGTTGGGGCAAAACCAAATTTTGATATACATCTTTGGTCCTATGAACTTTCCCAAAGAAGGTTGTTTAGACTGTTTTTCTTCTTTTTCAGTATCATTGCTATCCCCAAATAAAGAATGTTGAGCCTTTTCCTTTTTAGTACTTTCCAAACCTCGAGTGTATTCTCTTGCAACTTCTTCTTTTGAAGAGTGATCAATTTCTCTCATACTAACTTCCAACACAATTTTAATCTCATCAATTTCCTCTTATTAATTTTCAGAGGTCGTTTTGCTTTTCTTTGAGTTGGAGCCTTAACATATTTTCTGTCTTTTTTGAACTATTGTTGATCTTTGTGATGATCCAGATATTCCTTATAAAGATTTGCTGGATTATATATTGCTGGATTTTGTTTTAAAGATGTCCAAAGAAGGTTGTTTAGATTGTTTTTCTTCTTTTCCAGTATCATTGCTATCCCCAAATAAAGAATGTTGAGCCTTTTCCTTTTTAGTACTTCCTTAAACCTCGAGTGTATTCTCTCGCAACTTCTTCTCTTGAAGAGTGATCAATTTCTCTCATACTAACTTGCAACACAATTTTAATCTCATCAATTTCCTCTTATTAATTTTCAGAGGTCGTTTTGCTTTTCTTTGAGTTGGAGCCTTAACATATTTTCTTTGTCGTTTTTGAACTATTGTCGATCTTTGTGATGATCCATCCGAATATTCCTTATAAAGATTTGCTGGATTATATACTGCTGGATTTTGTTTTAAAGATGTTGCTTCTTCGTTTACTTCTTTGGATTTTCGCTGTGCTAGAAGTTTCTTCTTTTCTTCTTTTAGATCTTGCCTCAGTTTATATTGATATACTAGTATTTTAGAAAGCTACATATCAATTTCTGCAATTCTTTGTTGTTGATTGATATCTTTGAATTTTGAAATAGAAAACATCCAAAATGAATATTTTGGAGGACCATCACACCACCCTAAATTTGTTGTATCTGATTCTGAGGATGAAAAATCTGAGGAGCCAAATTTAGCAAGAGCAGGAGTAGGGTCATCGTTGCTTTCATCTTCAAAGGGGTGAAAGACAACTTCTCCTTCAGGGTATTCGCCTTGAGAACAAAAGGCTAGATCCCACCATGCTGGATCTAATTCATTGGTAAATAGGGCTGCAAAGTGTGGCTTCTTCTTTTTGGAAGGACATTTATTAGCCCAAAGTCCTTTCTTTTCACAGATAAAACATTTTTCTTTTTCGGCAAGGGCATTTCGACGCTTAAGATAGAATTTGTGCTTATGGAGCTGTTTAAACTTATGATACTTCTTATATTTGTAGGCCTTGTCTGGATGGAATCTTGTAGGGCTGGTATAGAATTGCTTCTTTTTCTTCTTATAGTTGCAAGTATCTTTGAGATTTCCATGGTTGTGAGCACCACAACCCCAATCAGGCATTCCAACAATTGATTTGCATAATCCTGGTGAAAACATAGAAGTATGTCTTTTGAAATCTTTTGAAACTCTTTTCTTTAAACCATGTTCTTCCCATACTTGGATGATGTAGGCATGAAACTGACCTAGAGACAACCCTTTTAGAGGGATCCTCTTATCTTTTAAAAAGTTGCTCAACAACATCAAGAACATGACCCAGAAAGTTGCGGAGATAATATTTGAGAAATTCAGGGTTTATCTGCATTCCTGATGTTATGAGAAGATTCTGCATATAACAGAAGTATTGCTCGTGCTTTTCCAAATCACACAGCGTTTGAGACATGAATAATGAGGTTAGGTGATCATAATCTTCATCATTGTTGGGGCCATAAAATTGTCTCCCAATTGCTGATAGAATCTGTTGATCTGCATCGGGAGATGCAAGCATTTCATCTCTGGTTTCTTGTGGCAGCCAACGCCACCATTCACGAGCAATTCTTAAAAAACATGTGATTATTTGGATTGTGAGTTGCTGTAGTGAGATTGTAGAGTCTTGAGATTTCTTGTAAATGAGCCAATTTCCAAGTAAGCGAATGTTCACTCTTATCTTAGAGCTCTTTTGGCATACAATATTGAAAATTGGCTGTTTTGGCATTTGAGATATAAGCTTATTCACACTGTCAATTCCAAAGCGGAATTTGTGTGACAGAGCAGAAGGACCTGCTACTTTAATCATGATTTTGTGCATGCTTGGAAGAGAGGGAGATGGACTAGTGTGAGGATTATTAGGATTAGGAGTAGGAGCGAGAGAGTATCCATAATGAGTGTGGGAGATGGATTCTTCTCGTTTAGGGATGTGGAGCATTTGAAGTTATCGCTTAGGTAGTGCTTTTGGCATCTTTTTAAATCCAAAACTAAATGACTCAATTCCTGAATATCTTCATCAGTAGTGCCAAAATCAATTTATGGACGCTAATCTTCTTCTATGCTCATTTGCCCAAAAATAATAGCTTTTAGAATGGGTCAGTGTATGACCTCTAGAGGCAGCTTGGATTGCAGACTGACTGATCAGTTTAAGCTGATGACTCAAACTTTGAGCTTTAATTAGCATTTTCCCTAAAACATCCATTCTCTTTTCTATCTTAATGGTTGCAGTTTCTATAGCTGTTTTAATTTCTTCAGTATCTTTTATCACATGCTGGATAAAATCCATTTTTGTATCCAATAAAGAAATTTTTTCATGTTCTTCCTTGATAGATTTCTTTTACTGAAGAATATCTAAAGCTATGTCATCTATATTTTTTGGTTGCAAATTCCCATAATTAACTAGTTTTATTTAATCAGAAACTGTTTCAAATGTTGCAAAAGATCCATGATTCAAATATTCTCTTTTAATAGTTCCATCAGAACTATACTGCTTAAAAGGAGAATCATGTAAATTTCTTCCTCGGATGAAAGATCTAGTCCTAGAGGCTAGTGTGACATCCATGCTAGATTGACTCCTTGGCAAAGAGACATAAACAAGCTAGGAGAGGCTTTGGTTTTGTGTCTAAGCTTTTGCAGGGTTTTTTGGCATGCAAGACAATTTTTGTGTTGCCCTATATGCTCTGTCATAAAACTCAAGTGAATGATGATTGTGCAAATTTTCCAGAGAAGGGTTTTGTCAATATGGGAGTGTAAACTTTTGAAGAGGAAGAAGGATTTATAGAAGAAGATCTGAATAAAGGAGGCTGGAAATGAGGAGTCAGATAACTTTCAAGTAATCTTAAAGAATTAGAAGATCTATCAAACATAACTAGGGTATTTACAAGAGACAGAGTGCTCAAGAGTTTTTCTTTCATGCATAAATCTTTATATTTTACTTCACATTTCTTTGGATAAATTATTTTTGTCTAGTCAAAAGTTATGGGAGTTGCGTGTTGGGGTTTATCAGATTCCA
>SNQJ01S0037009.1:51586-83819 GCA_010110895.2 Picea sitchensis
TCCATGACAACTCCAATGATCTATAACCTAAAGAAACTACAAGATCAAGTTATAGGTTCAGATCCAGAAGACCCCACTTTATATCTACAGATCATTGGATTTTTGATGTATCTCGTACACACGAGATCAGACATCTGTTATGCAGTAAATTCTCTTAGCCAGTTCATGTATGAACCAAAGCATATACATATGGTTGCTGTAAAACACATTCTGAGATTGGGATATATTCTACTCTTGGTGAACCCAAGACTTTATAGAAGACTGCCAATTCTTCCATACCAAGTTCTCGGAGCTTACTTCAATCCATACAAGGCTTTCTTTCTTTCTTTGAAGGTGCCTTTAGGTGCTGCATGCTTTTCTGCTTCCTTTGAATTTCGAGGCGCCAAGCTGGCTTCCTTTCAACAAGAGGTTTCTCTAAGGGAAACTCGATAGGATGCCTTGAGGGATCCATTGAAGGCTCTATGGTCTCCTCCTTCTGCCCATCTGAAAGAGTTGTATCTGAAGGTTGTGGAGATAGAGCTTCCTGCTCCTCTGTATCATATGAAAGTTCTCTGGAACAACGAAAAACTGCTTCTTCATGAAAAGACACGTCTCTACTCACCTCAATGAAATTTTGACCTGGTACATAAATTCTGTATGCCTTTGAGGTTTTATTGTATCCCACAAAAGTTCATTTCTTTTCGGAGTGCTCTAACTTAGTCCTCTTTTCTTTTGGAATATGAATGTAGATTGTTCTGCCAAAGATTCTCAAATGATCAATTGAAGGCTTCATATTGGTGAAGACTTCTTCTGGAGTTTTCTCTTCAAGGGCTTTATGAGGACACCTGTTCTGAATGTAGACTGCAATGCTTGCAGCTTTGGCCAAAAGAGATAAAGGTAGATTCTGACCATATCATGGCTCTAGTTATTTCATAGATTGTTCTGTTCTTTCTTTCTGCAACCCCATTCTGATGGGGATTATAAGGCACAATCACCTCCCTCTTAATTCTTGAAGCCCGACAGAGTTCATCGTACCTATAGGAGTCAAATTGTTTTCCATTGTCCGTTCTGAAAACATGGATCTGTTTGATTCTCAACAATATTCTTAAAATCTGTTGAAAGATTCATCTTTAGAATTCAAAAAATAAATCCAAGTTTTACGAGAACAATCATCAATAAAAATGATATAGTAAAGACAACCATTCATAGATGGAGTAGTCATAGGTCCACAAAGATCAGAGTGAATAAGATCCAAAATGCCATTAGTTTTTCTATTGCTGTGAGGGTAAGCTTTCTTTGTATTCTTATTGAGAGCACAACCTCTACAAACATTATCATGCTCAAATGAAAATAGTGGCATACCTGTTACTATTGTTTGCAAACCTGGGAGCGCGTTGTAGTTGAGATGTCCAAGCCTTCTGTGCCAGAGCTTGCAACGGTTTATCATCTCAAGAGCTAATGCTTGAACAACTTAACCAATGATTTTGTAAAGTTCATTCTTTCAACTTCCAATAGTCATGGCAGAGCTCAAATCCCCATTTGAGGGCCACATGAGAGCCTTACCCTTGGAGAAAGGTATTGTGTACCCTTTGCTTTCTAATACTGCAACTAAGATGTGATTTTTCTTTAATCCAAGAACGTAAAAAATTTCACCAATATGAAATACATTATCTGTTTGAAGCTGAAAATATGTTGAACCAAACCCTTTGATGTCATAGGTGCCATCATCACCCAGTTCTACCTTTACATTGAACTTCTTATCCCGATAGTTTACAAGATTCTGTTTGAAGCCTGTCCTGTGTTTGGAGGCCCAGTGAGGGTTGAGATGAGATACTATTCTCGATGTTGTTCTTGTTTTTTGGTGGCAACCCTGGTTCTTCTTCTTTGAGGTTCCTGTGGAGGTTCTTCTTCTTCAGTTGCAACTGAGACATGAAACCTATCTTTCCTTCTCTGCTGTGAGGGAGGGTTCCTGCAATCTTTTGCGTAATGTCCTAGCCTATTATAGTTAAAGCATTTTACTTTAGATAATGAGAATGCAAATGAGAAAGCTTACCTTGTGGTTTCTTACCTTTGCCTTTGGGCTGAGGAAACTTCTTCCATCTCTTGGCTTTAACTGAAAAGGCATGGTCTCTTACAGTTGAGTGTTCATTTCTACTTTTGAGCAATCATGCCAGAATCTCTCGAAGTTAGGTTGAGCTTATCTTCCATTGACCGAAGCGAGAAAGATTTCCCACGACTCAGGAAGTGCATCAACTGCAGTTTGTACAAGGTCATCATCGTCCACAACAACTTCAATTGTTGTAAGCTGATCTCTGGTTTGAGCAATATTGGAAAAGAAAACAACGATGGCTTCGTCCTTTTCCATCTTTAATGTACGTAGTTGTTTCTTTAATATTCTCGTCTAAGTTGGAGTCTTATTTTCATAAAGATTTGCTAGGGCATCAAATCATTATTTGGCAGTCATTAGATGACCAATGAGGGGCATCACGCTGCCCTGCCTGTATTTGAAGTCGGTTCTTCTATTACCATGGTAGCCAACTCATCCAAGTCACCCTCTTCTAGTATGTTGAGTACTCTAGACTTCCAAACATTGAAGTTGGAGGCCCCTTCAAGCCTATCTTCTGCTTTCACTGAAGATGAGGCCATGTTGATTTTTGAATCAGATTACAAAAGTGATTTACAACTGATCTGCAAAACAAACCCTTAGAAGTGGATCTACGCAGACTCAAGTCTGCAACTCTTGAGCTCTTTTCATGCACTAAGCTCTGATACCATGTTAGAATTAGGGAAAAATAGAGAAAACAATAATACTTTTTCATTTCTGTTCACTAGTATAAATTTAGATCAACACATTTAAATAAAGACAAACATATCTGAATATATAAAATTAAATTCTCAACATAAACAAAATTTTTGAGTGCAAAAAATAACCTTAGCTTACCTCTTAGCCATTGAAGAATGTACCTGTCATATGTGTGGATGTTGTCCTCTTAAATATGCTTAGAAAATCAGCTTAAAGTTCATGGATCAAACCTTTAGGGTTTTGATCTCTATCATGAGGATTTGTAGACAATTTTGCCAAGGAGAGGACCACAAGCAAGGCTGGTGTAAACACTTAACTACTGTCCAAATCTAAGACTGTAACACCTTGCAACAATCACACCCTTCAAGCTAGAGAAGGTACTAGCAACTGGGACAACAAGGAACACCCACAATAAATAGACCAAAACTCGACTGTAAAACAAGCCCTTCAAACCACGAAGGTACCGACCAATAAGATAGTAAGAGAGAAACCCTTCAAGCAGCAAAAACACCAGCAAGAGGAACAATAAGAGGGAAAAACACCCATAGAAGGTGACAATAAGGAGAAGGAGGTCACAGTGCCCTTAGCAACATACAATAGGAACAGAAAGAGGCCACCGCACCCTTACAATACACAACATCAGCAAGCGATGGGGGCAAAGAAGGAGGTCCGCGACTCTTTTAGGCAAGCAAGGGAGGTGTACAAGGTGGAGTCCACGACAACCACAACAAACAAGACTAATCAAGGAGAGGTCTGACACCTCTACACTAGCAAGAAAAACAGATGAAGCTCCCATCCATCAAGTGTCCAAACAAAAAACTCAGATCTGAAAAGAGAGTCCACTAGAGGAGCCACAACATCACCAAAGAAAGACAACCTAAGGTAGTCGCAACAACAATGAGGATATAGGAATGAAGAGAGAGTGTGAGTGATTAAGAATGTTAGAGGGGAGGGTTTCTTTTATAGCTAAGGAAAGGGGTTAGGGCTAAAATAAAACTATTAAAATAATGACAATTTAATTAATAAAAATATTAATTAAATGTCAATTAAGTCAAAGTGACTTATAAAAACCCAACACCATGTAAAACAAGAAGGAAAGCAAAATCAAGCAAGAAACTTTAAGACATAATCAAGGGGATCCTTAATGGAAAAACATGTCCACATAAGTCTCATAATGACTTATAAACTTTTATCATCACTGCATAAGAGGGTACATCAACAATGTGGCCAGGTCCATCTTCTTAACTACTCCTAGGTCTCATGGACCATCCCGGGAGAGAGGAAGAGGATCACACATCATCATATCTTGGTATTTAACCAAAATCTACCTGGTCCAAGACCAGGTTGCCCAGAACACACATGGGGGCCATAGAACACATATAGGGTCTTATCAGCCAAGGTACAAGACCAAGAATCAACCCATGCGTTAAGCAAGGGTTTCGTGGAACACATCCTGTGGCCCTATAACACATCTAGGGACTTACATCAACCACCAAGGAACACATCCAAGGATGAATCCAAGCACTGGGCAATGATTCCTTGGAACACATCGAGTGGCCCTAGAACACATCTAGGGACTTACTACTTGGTCCAAGACCAAGAACTCCAGTCATGTACTGGGGGCCCTCTCTAGGTACTTTTGCCATGGCTCTCACTGCTTGGTCCCAAGCCAAGAAACCACAGGAGTGCAGTGGGGCCCCTAGTCCTCAGCTAAGGTCTTATGCCATCCTACCAGAGAATGGCTCTTGCAACTGCACTAATTTCAACAGTTGACCTCACCCAAAACTTACATAAAACAATTTAAAGTGAATTTTTTGGTGGAAAACTCAAACAAAGCGAATTATTGGAAGGAAAATGAGAGAAAATCAGCAAGAAAAAAACATTCCAATCATGACAAATCGACCCCCATTGAAGGATTAGCTCCAAACATATGCAATAATTTAGAAATCAATTGGAACAACATGAATTTAGGCCAAAAACAACACATAAAACTCTTTATTCATGTGAAATCAGAGGAATGGCTCCATCACAGAGAAAAGCCATGGAATGTTACAATGATCTCCAAAGAACTAAGAATCCACTGCTAGAATTGAGAGAGAAATGAGAATGAGAGAGTATAACGCTTCTGCAATAGAGAGATCAACCTTCCAATTGTGGATGATTGATTAATATATAGCTCACAGAAGAAGAAATTCACCCTGCTCTTTCCAAATTGGGAAAAAGGTCAACCAATAATCATCATCCAAGTGGATCCCTGTCCATCTTCCATGTGTCATGGCATAGATTCCTACTAAAATTGCTGGAATAAACTTTTTCAAGCTTTCTGGTTAAATCTGGGGGAAATTTGGAGAAGAATGGAGGTTGAATGAATCAATTCTGTTGAGTAATGAAGGAATTATGGCCAAAAATGTGAGAGAGGTGCACCTTTCGGTTAAAATAAGCCATTAATGCATGCACTAGGGGAGATAGGGTGAACGAGTGAGAGAGGAGAGGAAATGGAAAGAAGGGGGAAAAGTAGAAAAGGTGGAAAGCTAAAGCAAAAGCTGAGAAAGAGATAAAGCAAGAAAGCGGGGAAAAGTTGAAAGAAGAAAAGCTAAAAGCATAAAAAGTTGAAAGCCGCTTTAAAGTAGAAAAGCAAAAAGTTCCTTTTATGGTAGCAAAGCTAAAAGCTGCCTTATGGCAGAAAAAGCAAAAAACTGCTTTATGGTAGAAAAACAAAAAGTTGTTTTTATGGCATGAAACTTTCTCGTTTTAATTTATCCTAATTTAGAATGTGTTGGGTGACCAGTGGGCCCCACGTGTCGCCACCACATCCTGCCACATCATCACTTGTGCCACCTCATCAATGAAAAAACAAACTTTTCCAAATACCCTCAAGTTTATACTCGTCGAAAGCAGAATTGGACAAGGAGTAAGAATATTTTGTCAAATAACTGATATGAGGGGTCTATAATATCATCATGGGAAATAAGTGTCTTAAAATACTGCAAGTCTCTCATACTCTGTCTGAAATTGATAGCTCATCCTGAAATAACCAAGAAAACACCAGAACAAGCTCTAAACTCAACTCATGTAAGCCACCATCCTCTGACTGACAAGATAAGAAGCCATGTGCTTGGAAGATCTTTGAATGATAGCCTTGTACTGTCCAAAAGAACATGTGAATGTCGACCTGAAAGGATAGACTGGCCTTTGGGGTCAACAAATGGCGACTCAAGGGGCGAGACCCTCTGTGGGTCTCGAGAACCCAGAACTCCGTGTCTGCAATACTAAAAAACTGATACCAATCTGAAATCCATGACCACATATGAAAACGTGAAATCCATCCTGAATGAATTGCTTGATACTGTAAAACCAATCTTGAAACATATTGAATGATACTAGTAACTTGTCCATTGGGTTATGGAGTCAAACCCCAAAAAACAATGACCCTCAAATAAGGACCCCTTTGAAATTCAAGTGGAATGGAAGGGTTCGATCCGTAGGCTGCTACTATTTGAAACTGCTATCTACTACCACTCGCCATCAAGTGCACTGCTCTATGTGGTAAATGTACTGATGTTGACACAAAAGAGACAGTCCCTTAGTCATAAGCCAATATGGTAAGCCCCGATAAGTGCGAAGGTCACCCACCAATGATGATGATGGAGCCCAAGGCATGAACACACTTTGTCATAATGAAAAATGATCTGGAGTCGAATCATGACAAGAGTCATTTGATCAAGTCCCAATGATACTCAACCATGTCAGGTGCGAAATGACTGCCAATGAGGCTTGCATCCACTAAGGTGTTCAATACTCTTGGGTTGCCTATCGATAAAGTTTAGGTGTTGATAGAAGGCAACCTACTGGAAAAAGGAGCAACGAGGACTCTCCTTCCCTAGTGCAAAGTAAGATATAGATGATTCATGATGTGTGGTGGATCCAAACAAGCTCAACCTCGATATCATATCCCTATGCTGGATGAAGGGACTCTATAAGATGGAAAAACTCAGCGAAGCAGTGATGAAGAGACAAATACAATCATCTATGCCTCTCATCCTACCCCCTAAACTCTATGCTCAAGTGATGGAAATAAGGATCCCTCATCCAGAATGACAATCTAGGCTGACACAAAATCTTGGCATGAGGCCACTGGCAAATAAAAGAAAAAGGCTTTAGAAAAAGCACAAAATCTCTGGAAAAGCAGGAGATCCTCCTAGAAAGCAGGGAAATAAAAGCAAGGGAATTTCCTAATCTAACACAACTCAAACCACATGTTGGCAAAAAGGAGAGTGGGGCCATCGAATCTAGTCTAAAACAAAATATTGAAAAAAACAAGGAAATGTCTACCATGCGAGGAAAAATGACTAAAATGCAAGGAAAAATACGGAGGAAAATATGGAAAACAAAATGCAAAACACCTATAATCTAATGCCCGCAAGTACATGTTGCTGCCTTACACACACTTGGGCTATCGTGGAAGAGATCTTCAATCCACTTAGTGTGTCCTTGGGGGAAAGTCTTGAGTCAAGGTGTTGTCACTTGATCCTCGACTCCTCCGTCTAGGCCAACTCCTAGTGTAGCCAAGCGGGGTAGTCCCTATGAAAAATAATCTAAGGCTTCTTACTTTGTGAAGCTTAAAAACAAATTTATCGTGGAGTTTATTTGAAATCACAAGACTTAATATAACAACATAATTGATTTAAAGGATACACCCTGAATAACTCAAATGTTAATCATTCTCCACATGCTTCAAAGGGAAATAACTTTAAACTAATTGAAGTAAAGATAAGCTAACAAGTAGATAAAAAATACACCAATGCCAGATACAAATAAAATGTGATGTGATGAAAATGCTGTGTTAATTTTATCTTGAGAATTTATTAAGGGATTTGGGAGTTTTAACAAGTCTTTGAATCCGTGAAGTGGGGATTGAAGTCGAGGTCCCCACTTTTTGTGTGAAAAAGTGTATTTGGCCTCCTTGCTTGCTATTCGACAATCTTATAGACGTGTCGACTGGGTGTGCCGTAGGTCTAAAAAGATGATAGAATCCCCCCTTAACACACTCCACCTAGATGCAGAGGTCTTAGATGAATAACACAGTAAGAAGATTTTCCTAATTAAACTAGCATGCGTTGCTCAAATCCGTTTGTGGGTCTCCAAAGCCACTTGAACGTACTAGTGGGATTTGCATACACGGTTGAGCAACTTGGGTTTATTCCAATAATTGCAACAAAAATAAACTAAGCTAACAACTAGTATTCTATGAAAGAACAACTAAAATAAAGCTTTGTGATTGATTTTATGACTTCAATTTGGTGATGCAAATTAATTTTATCTTTAGTTATGCAACTTTGAAACTAAAAGTTAAGCAAATAACACGGGAAACAACCCCAAAGCAAAAGAAAACAAAACACTTATTTTCCTCCCAGGGGCAGGGGAAACGAAGAAAACCGAGCTTTGTGGCTCGCAAACTTTATTAAGCCTTCTACACTACTATCTTTTTGGGCTTTGGATCCTTATAGAGACGGATCGATACTCTAACTAAATACAAAAGTAAGACTCTTTGAGCCTTGGGTCTTCAAAGGGTTGACTTGGGTGATGGATCTTTAGTTTGGACTCCAAGAAAGAAGAGGAAATCACTCTTGTACCTTGATGGACCTGTTAGGACATCAAAGAAAGTTTGTTTATTAGAGGCAARAAATGAAATGAAACACAAGAAAAAGATGGATTTTGACAAACTTTTTCAAAGACAATTTTATTCTAAGTAAAAGAGACAATTTTATTTGTTTTTTTAGAGGGCTTAGAGGACTCTTGATCRCTTGGCTGCCCCAAACTTATCCAATTTGGAAAATTTTTGTCCTTGGCTGTCCAACAACCTATAAAAACAACGAAGAAAARACTCCAAAAGATGCSAAAAATGGCTTAGGACAACAAAGAGAAATTAGTCAAAAAKCTTGCAAAACTAAGCTAACAACTAGAGACTAAGAACTAATAAACTTYAAASTTTATTGCAGAAAAAATTCTTGYTGTTAGGACAACAAACAATTGAGCACTCTATATTGCTTGATTTAAGCCCTTTCCAGGAAACTAACAATATGTACCCTCATGGAGATTTTSGCTGATTGGAAATCACACCTTCTGGTGGAATATTCCAAAAATCAATTTGGTTGCGAGTTGATAGATGGTCAAATTTAAGTTGACAGGTACAAAGTGGTGGATGATATTCTTTTCTACAAGGAGAGAAGAAACCTAGTCCCTGAGTCCACACTCAAGGAGAAGATTCGAAGGGCTACTCATGACATGCCATTCGCAGGACACCTTTGTTACTTCAAGACCTACAGGTAGATACAAGAGAGGTTTATCATGGAAGGGCCTCAAGGACGATGTGTTGCGGCATGTGAAGGAGTGTATGACTTGTCAGCAGAACAAGTCAAAGCATAGTCATCCAGCAGGATTATTGCAACCTCTACCCATTTGAGAGCAAAAATGGGAGTGTGTTGATGGATTTTATCACAAGGGTACCAAAGGCGATGGGAAGGGATATGTAGTGGTTGATTGGTTGACAAATTTCACTCTTCTTTACGATTCCATCAGAGTACAAGTCAGTGCAGGTGACAAAATTGTTTTTCAGGGAGGTGTTTAGACTCCATGGGATGCCTAGGTACATTGTCAGTGATGAGATAGTCAATGAAAATGATAAGCTTAAAATAATGAACCATGATAATCCTATTGAAGAGCTTATCAAAGCAGTAGTACATGAATTCTATGGAAATCCAAAAATTGACACAGCCCATTATGCAAACTTGTTTATGAGCCAACGACTATGTCATATTAACCAACTACCAGAATTTTTATGTACTATGCAGGATCTTTTATACAAAGTTCTTGATCCAGATAATGTAGCCTACCTAAGGAAATATCTTTCGGCTATGCTTGGAAAAATACCAGACCTTGTTAGGGAACGCCTTGAAACTCTAGATGTTGATCTAGAAGATCTCTCTCTGGCAGGTCTACATGAACATATCGTCACAACCCTTCAAAAAGAATGTCTTAGAAGACAGATGAATAAATCTGTAAAAAACAATTAGGGTTTGACTCGAGTGTCTGTGATACATTTGCATAAACATATCATTTTGAATGCCTGACATACTGTATAAAGTCCAGTCCCCTTTGTAAAGATATTCTAGAAAAATGGATACAATCTAAGAACCATTGTACATCCTACCTAAGTTATTTTGTGACTAGCAATAACCTTACTAGAGGAACTATAACTGGAGGACCAATGCAAGGTCAAAAATATATCTATCTTTATACACCTTGTATCACATATGAAGACTGTTGTGCTATAATGATCCAGACAAAATATGACAGTTCATGCTAGATCCTCTTCGACTGTTCTACTTTTAGAGAAAGTCAAATATGGTGGTCTGGTTGGTTGTATATATTATTTTGGAAATATTGTCCCAGAGATGTCCTATTCTTTGGAAGCGACAAAGATGCATTTATACACTGGTTCCGCGCAGAAATTGAGGAAGCTTCTCATTATGAAGCATGGTTCGTTTTCAATTTATCTTTCCAAGGAACCGAGCTTCTTTATGAAAGATTTAATCCTCCAAATCCTCAGAGTTACAAAGTTACTAGTGATTTCTTTGGAGATATTTGTGTGCCAGATGATGAGCTCATCCTAGCTATGCAAGGTTCGCCTTTATATAAATGCTTCAGCGGATTACCACCATTCTCCGATCATCATGGGTCTCCACCAAGCAGCCAGTACAATTATGATAACGGAGATTCATTTGATTCCATTGCAGAGCATAATATTAATAATTGGATGGAAGCATGATGGGCCATAGCACTTTACCGATGTAATAATTAGATAGCATTCATGTCTAACGGGCCGATAGTGGTGTCCCGTCTGTTCCGTGGGTTCCAGCTGAACTCCACTTTGTACGTCGAATATTTCTTACTTTATGTCGAGTCATTCCATAAAGTTGGTATGGGTCCCCGTATCGTCGAGCCTCAGAGGGACGAGATAACAACTGGAGTCCACCAGTTGCCCCATCCACTTGAAATGAATCTTTCTTTTGATAGACAGTTGCCAGTTTCAGTTTACCGACAACGTAGTGGTTTTTGTATAAATAAAGCCCTTGAGGTCTCATTTGAGACATCGAGAGTAAGAGTGATCAAGAGATAGAGTCTGAGGTCTGAGTCTAGTCTGAGCAGTGTGTATCCTCTTCGCTCGCCTTCGGGATCTTGCGAATGAAAAACACTGATCTCATTTGTAATGTGTCTATGATCTGATAAAGATCTAAGATTTGTAATATTTGTGATCCTACTCTGTAAAATGAAGATCTAATATTTGTAATATTTGTGATCCTACTCTGTAAAATGAAGATCTAATATTTGTAATATTTGCGATCCTACTCTGTAAATTAGAAATCATCCAAACAACAGTTCAAGATTTGAAGACTTCTTTTGAACGAGAGAAAGGACCATCTTCTCCTTTAAATATTCTGATCTTGAAAAGCAAACCTCATTTAAATGGTTTGGTTCTCCTTCTTCATCAGGTGAACAAAAACATTTGACCCTAAAACAATTAGCTGTCGAACTTGAAAATCCATCTCTTGCTAGGATAACTGAGGTTGTATTACTAGCCTGCGAAAAACTCCAGCTAGTAAAGTCCCAATCCTCCCAATTACAAGAAGAGATCCAATCCCAGTTCCAAAAGCCAACATCTCCAGTACTCTTCATAAAAGGAATGGAAGAGGCTGAAAGCTCAACCACAAATGCACCTAGGTCAAGTGATGATGATGCAGGAGGAAATCCTTTCCAAACTGCATGGGAAAAATGGTGCAATGCTAAATATGGTTCGAGTAAAAAGGTTCCATTTGACCCTGCCAACTCTAGTGAGCATTCCTCTTTTAGCAGAGAAAACATAGACCCAACTCCTGTATCAAATATCAATTGTAGATCTCGCAATGAAATGATGCTCATATTCCAAAAATGGCAAGCTTGGGCAAAGACCCAAAAAATGATCTTTCGAAATAGAGTTGCATGGAATGAGTTAGCTCTTCGGCTAACTTGGGGGTTTTCTGGGAACCTAGGACTCTAGTGGGACAGAGTCAATGAAAATGATAAGCTTAGAATAATGAACCATGATAATCCTATTGAAGAGCTTATCAAAGAAGCCAGTGCAATTATGACAACATAGATTCATTTGATTCCATTGTAGAGCATAATATTAATAATTGGATGGAAGCATGATGGGCCATAACACTTTAATGTTGTAATAATTAGATACCATTCATGTCTAACGGGCCGACAGTGGTGTCCCGTCTGTTCCGTGGGTTCCAGCTGAACTCCACTTTGTACGTTGAATATTTCTTACTTTATGTCGAGTCATTCCATAAAGTTGGTATGGGTCCCCGTATGGCCGAGCCTCGGAGGGACGGGATAACAACTGGAGTCCACCAGTTGCCCCATCCACTTGAAAGGAATATTTCTTTTGACAGGGAGTTGCTAGTTTCAGTTTACCGACAACTTAGTGGTTTTTGTATAAATAAAGCCCTTGAGGTCTCATTTGAGAGATTGGGAGTAAGAGTGATCAAGAGATAGAGTCTGAGGTCTGGGTCTAGTCTGCGTTTAGTCTGAGCAGTGTGTATCCTCTTCACTCGCCTTTAGGATCTTGCGAATGAAAAACATTGATCTCATTTGTAATACGTCTATGATCTAATAAAGATCTAATATTTGTAATATTTGCGATCCTACTCTGTAAAATTGGTATCAGAGCCAAGTTTATGAAATTAATGCAAAAGATCTTGCCTGAGTGAATTCATATGTATACGAGCCTTGTGTTCAGAATATTCAGATTGTGAGATGTGTAAATGAAGATAGCAACCGACGTGATTGCTTGACTATGGTCTCCAGCAGTTGCTGTATGACAGAAGAATAGCCGTTGAAGCCGAAGAAGGCGTGGAGTGCTATAATTGTCATTTTCCCATAGTAAGTTATATCTTACCGTCTGTTATATTTACTTGCCTGCAGTCGTAAAATATTGCTGAAAGTTGCAGTAGTAGAAGATGGGTTCACAGAAAGGCCAATCTAGTTATGATTTATTCTCTGATGTCAAATATAAACCTAGTAAGTGGTATAAACATTTCTTGAGTAATTCTTCGTCTTCTTAGTCGTTATATAATACTCAKCTTATAACCYGGGAATATGAACCTGATGTTAATTGGCGAATGCCTGAAATTGAGCCCTCTAAGATCTATGATCTACCAATGTTCAAATTCAGAGCATCCACTCTGTTTAGATATTGTTCTCATAATGTTCCTCTCTCTCTAGGACAATCTGTGTACCAGATCCCTTTAATCCAGTAATCTGATATAGATTGGGGTTTAGAAAATGGTTATAAATATGTGCATCTTGGACTTATCCAATTTGGTATTAATCCTCTGGTCCAACCCAGACTTAATACCTCTGTTCTAAGTTGTGTGATAGATTCCAGACACAATCAATTCTTTGACGCATTGATTAGCGGGTTTCAAGCTCCTTTACATAATGGCCCAGTTTGGTCCTCTGCCTTATCCCGATTTCAAGTCTCTCTTACAGATCCGTATATTTCCTCTCTTCTACAAGCCTATGTTCAATTCTTTGGTTTCGACATGGCTGAGTCCTCTGATATTGCCCAACTCCATACTACTACATGTCTCCGTTTTGTGTCCACAACCATGCCTGCTTTAAATCCAAAGCTTGTTAAACGTGCTACTACAGAAAGCGTGGTGGTTGGTCCTGACAATGCCACTCCTTTGACCCTTGGTTTTGCCAAACTTTCTGTACCAGAAGAATGGTCTGCAGATTATCAGCCCATCGAAACAAGAATTACACCCACAAAATCCCAACAGCTGATGATCGAAAATAATGACTCAGTAAACAAAGTCCTGAGAATAGGAAGATCACAGAGTAGTAGAATGCTAGATCTAGAAAGAGAAATGTCTTCCTTATCTACCTGTACATCCGATTCGTTTGTGTATAAACCAGTTGCTAATAGATCCAATCTAGATGATCACCTACTATTTCATCAGAAAGGATCTCGAAAATGTAATTTCTGTCAAAATGGTATTTATACCCAAGGAAAGTCTACAAGTACATCTGTTGTGTCCACCCCAAAGCATGTTCCATCTGCTCCAAAGACATTCCGAACATTTCAGTCCTAAACAGAACATAATGGACAACATTCTAATTGTGTCGAATGTCTGGATATTTTAGCTCCTCAAATTAAAATGATGAATTATCAATTACCCAGAGCTGAAAAGGATAAAACTGCTACATTAGCTCAAAGAAGCTTAGGACCAGGAAATCATACTCCCGTGTTTAAAAACAATTTAGTAGCAGATTTTGATTTTATCCAATATAGGAAGGTAGATGCAGAAAAATCTCAAGATATCGCAAGACTACAGAATTATGCAAATTATCAGTCTGTATGTCTAGCTCAGAATCTTGATGATATGGCCTAAGATGTAATACAGACCAAAACACATGTTAATGGTCTACATGCAGAAATTGATTCCTTAGAACACAGTCAAGATTATCTAAGAGACCAACTTGTACATATTCTAGATAAATTAGAAATCATCCAAACAACAGTTCAAGATTTGAAGACTTCATTTGAAGGAGTACAACTGCCCATGTCTCGTTTGATGCATCTATTTCTAAAATCAGATGTAATGATATATTTGGAAGATGAAGTCTAGGCAAATTCTGAATCTTCTGCTTGATTATTTGTACAGTTGTTGTCATCTTCTGATTCCAGGGCATTGTCTTACTTAGACGTTTTTGTAGAATCCTTACATCTTTTGCTTGATTCTCATAGAATTGTCTGATACAATTCAAACAACCTAGAAATCTTTGTAGCTGCTTGTGATCCAGTATTTCATCAGGGAACTCAGAAAGTTTCTTTAGAACATGATCTTGAAGTTTTACCATTCCTCTGGAAAGAATCAATCCCAAATATTCAATCTTTGTTTTAGCCCAACAGAGTTTAGATTTACTCAGGACTAGTCCATGACGGTACAAAAGATCATATACTGCTATGAGACGTTGTGAGTGAGACTTGCTATCTAAAGAGCAAACAAGTAAATCATCAATATATAGAATTACAAAAGGTAGATGTTTGAATATATCATCCATTCTTTTCTGAAATTCAGAAGGTGCATTTTTCAATCCAAAGTGCATCACTCTCCATTGGTATTGTCCATTTGGTACCACAAAAGATGTTTTGAATCTGTCTTTGGGGATAATCCCAATTTGCCAGAAACCACTTTTAAGATCAAATTTGCTAAAGATATTACACTTACCAATTTTTGCAAATAATAGCTCTTTAGAGGGGAGAGGAAACCTTATAGGCAGAGGTGCTTCATTCAAAGCTCTGTAATTGATAACCATTCTCGGCTTTCCTCTTTTCTGCTCACTATGCTTATTGACATAGAATGCAGGACAAACCCAAGGGATTTTGCTAGATTCTATCAACTTTCTTTGCAAGAGCTCTTTGATCTCTGATTGACAATATTCATTTTCTGTTGGCAACATGTGGTTAGCAGAGGCTTTTTGTGGCTTAACAATGTAGTCTTCCTTATAAGGTAGACTTACAAAATACTGTTCTCTAGTCCAAAATGCATTAGGATAATCAGAGGTGCAGTCCTTTTCTATTTTCTCTTTGATGTCTTTGATTATCTCTAATCCATGTTTTTCAACATTATTTACTATTTTCTGTATACGGACTAGTTTCTCAGCAGACTCTTCAACTTCTTGGAGAGTTTTGCAGATTCCAATCCTGGTCTCATAGGATGATTTGCTGGGAACAATTATAGTGTTTACCAAAACAGTGATCTGTACAACATTATTGCCTATAGTGAGAGGTAAACATCTATTTACAAAATCTTGGCCTAACATAATATCTGCACCTGTATCAAAGCAATAGAGGTTAATAGGTACTTTGGCTCCTTGCACTATGATAGGAAAATCTGGGGCAAAAGACTGTATTTTGATTTCAGTCTTGTTTACTGCTCTGAAAGCAATATTTATAGGCTGCCAATAGTATGAGGGAATGGCTCCATGCTTTGCACATGAGTTCATTGTTCCAGTGTCCAACTGGGCATCTAAGGTATAGGTTAGATATCCTGAGACTTTAATATCTACAGAAATAATCAGTCTATATTCAAAACCATTGATCTGTTTAAACATGTTGGTTTCATCTTCAGTGTCTTTATTTCTCTTTGTTCATCTCTTCTAGTTCTAAGGAAGTTCAATTCTTCTTTTTCCAACTTTAAGCTTTTCCATAAATCAGTAACCAATGCTTCTTTTTCTCTTATKGATTCTTCTAGATTATAGATAGTTCGATCTAAAGAATCATCTGTTTGTTCTTCATCTTCTCTTATTTCTTCCATAATCTTGTGGTGGCAAACTTGTCGCAGTGCTTTGTTAGCTTTGGGAGGTTTCTTGATGAAATCAGAATCKTTAG
Organism: Picea sitchensis; assembly: GCA_010110895.2. NCBI lineage: Eukaryota > Viridiplantae > Streptophyta > Pinopsida > Pinales > Pinaceae > Picea > Picea sitchensis. The sequence goes on from SNQJ01S0037009.1 coordinate 67,873, forward strand.
GAGTATAATTCTGGATATTCACCACGCTTGGCTGCTGATGTTTAGCAATTTGAGAATTGAGCTRAGCATTGTATCGTTTGGAAAGCTGAAACTGGCCAGGGGTTAATTGGGACAGTTTATGTTGGAGGACTGACCTTTTTTGAAGTAATGAGGGAAGGTCACTTGTTGTGGAGAGCATTTTGATATTAAGAAAATTTAAAGATTCAGTAATCTGTGAATCATCATAATCAGATTGGAGTTCAGGGGAAGAGGGAAGGGACTCTTCATCAGTAAGAGAAAGGTACTCACCATCTGAACGGGTAGAAACAAGTTGCCATTCGGCGGGATTATATCCGGTTTGGAAAAGATCCATGATCTTTGCTTGGAACTTTGTTTTCTTCCGTAGAGGACACTGTGAAGCCCAGTGGCTAGGCTTTTTGCAAATGAAACAAGTTGTGGAGTTAGAAGGTCTTGTCCTGCGCTTAAAATAGGATTTTCTAGGTCCTGGGTTGCGATTGGAAAAATGTTTAGGAGTCCTTTTCTTGAAAGAACTTGTTTTGTTTTTGCATTGAAAACAACCACAATCTTTCTTACAAGAATCTTGCTTTCTTTTCTTTTGGTGGCATCCATAATGATATTTTTTTGCAAATGTATCACAGACACTCGTGTCAAACCCTAATTGTTTTTTTATAGATTTATTCATTTGTCTTCTAAGACATTCTTTTTGAAGGGTTGTGATGATATGTTCATGTAGACCTGCCAGAGAGAGATCTTCTAGATCAACATCTAGATATTCAAGGCGTTCCCTAACAAGGTCTGGTATTTTCTCAGAGGCTTCCTCCGACGGAGAATGAAGCTTGAATAGTGGCTTGTTTCGTGCTTCTTCTTTTCCTGTTGCTTGACCTTGGCAATGGTAACTCAGAGGCTTCCTTCGACGGAGAATGAAGCTTGAACAGTGGCTTGTCTCATGCTTTTGCTTTTCCTGTTGGTAACTCAGAGGCTTCCTTCGACGGAGAATGAAGCTTGAATAGCGGCTTGTGTCGTGCTTCTGTTTTTCCTGCTGTTTGACCTTTTACTTCTTGCTACTTTTTGCAGACCAATCCATAAGGCTTAGATGAACCCCAAGGTGAACCTTATGTGAACCCCGAAATCGGGCCTTATGTGAACCCAGAAGAAAGCCTTATGTGAACCCAGGAGAGAAATCCATATGAACCCTCAAACATCCCAACACCCAAAATTGCCCTAAGCGACTCCTTGCCTGGCGGGAGTTACTACAGGTGCTCAAGGACCTTAGTGAACTGCGGTTAATCCCTCTCAGCGAACTTTATCTCAATCCTCCAACGAACTTTATCTCTTCCAACGAGCGAACTTTATCTTTCCCTTGAGCGAACTTTAGCTCAAAATTCAAGGAGCACAAACTGCAATAATAGGCAAGCAGAAATGAGTATATAGCAGACACACAATAAGAGACAATATCGAACTTCGAGGAATGCATCGCGAAGCTTTATATTATATTAGAGCCGAAAAAGCTCTAATGCGAGGAATTACAAGATCTGGCGAGAATGCTCTTTCTCCCTCTTACAAACTTACACACTCGAAGGCCTTCGAAGCTGGGGAGCCGGAAGGGAGCTTTAGAGACTTCCGAACTCTTATTGAGCTAGCACACAAGCTCTAAAGAAATTGACTCTAATTGGAAGCTCTTGAGAGTGAACTCCTCATCTCCTTATATACAAATTTTTGAGAGAGGAATCATTTCGCAGACAAGACTTTGGCAAAGTGCTTGGAGACCTTGTTGGAAATACTAAAAGCCTTGGTGAGGGGGTAGATCCATTTGGATTGTTTATAAGATTAAACAATCTTACACCTTCTTAACAATTATTATGTTTCTTCATGTGTCATCAAGCAACATACATCGCGGAATGATGGAAGTAAAGATCCTTCAGTCACATAAAATACACCTGAGGAGGCAGTTTCCCGAGGAAACCCTTAAAGGGAGAAAACCTCTTCTTCTTAGAATGATAGAGGCTGATCTTTTTTGATTACATCATCTACAATTGAGCACCAACTCAGTGGCCAAGGGTACGCTACCTGTTTACAAAGGCAACTTGTTTGAGAATCCAACTCTACGGTTTCCTCTATAGCACCCACTAGAAGGAGCACCAGCTCCCTGAGTGATATTCCAGCACCAATTTGGATGGAAGCACCAACTTCGAGAATGTTCCGGCCTGTTGGATGGAAGTACCAACTTCCAGGTTACGAGGCTCCAACATAGCAGAGGAACACTGTTCTCCTGGGGCACCCTCAACCTCCCTTAAATATCAATGGTTAAATACACATTCAACTTCCTACGGATAAATGGATTCTTACCAATCTTTCTTTGTTCTTTAGTGCAGTCTTACGTTCCTTTGTTACTTTACTCTTCTCTTATTCCAGCGAAGTGCACTCGTATGTGTCTTCCGACATTACATACATGCAATTGTCCATCATGTGTTTCTCCTTCTTACATTTCGTTAAGCATAGTTCCTTCACTTCTTACCTCTGCTCATCTTCTTTTCTTCATTTACACATTTTTATTGGAGCGATCAATAGAATTCGGTCTTCTTCATTTTCCTTTATACACTTCTCTTTTTCGATTCCCCTTCCCCTTCCAACGGGAAATCCAACGACATCTCTCATGGCAAAGCTGGCTTATTATAGATTCATCATTCTTGAGTCGGTTTAAACCGCGGATTGGCCAGGCGTTAACGTGTGAGTAAGAACAACAACCCTCAGATCAAGGTTTGATCCAATGGTTCAGACCCCATCGGGATTTCACTCATCGAATTGACATTCTCATTGTCGATATGCACTTGTACTTCGGAACCCCCGATTCTCCGATCCCCAGATGTGTGCTCTTTTCAGGAACCATAGCCCGCCGGCTATAGGCCCATATGATATATAATCAAGTGGCCGCCACCATACCACTCGTCGGGGTTTGGGGTTTACAAGGATAATGTGCATACGTCCCACAGGCTGCGATATGTCGATTCTCGACCTCCTCTGGCCTCCCTTTTACTTTGTCCTCCAGCGACTCTGGGTGTACCGGCTATATGCCTTATCGGAAATCGGCGTATCGCCGTTTCAGCGATGTTGATATTCGAGTTTTATGATACAAGAGCGATCCGACACCAGAACAAGGAACATGATCCTGGATCGATTCATTTCTTATCAACGGTGATCCGCCAGCGAAATCGCATTTCAGCGATTTGATTCTTGATGCATTGTGTTCTTGACATATCGAGAATCCAGAATCCGGAAACTCGAGCGGGGCTATGATCACGGATCGGATTCGATTCTTATCAACGGTGATCGCCAGCGAAATCCACGTTTAGCGATTTTGGAAGTTCTTGATGCAATTGTGTTCTTGACATATCAAATCTCGATCCCGAAACTCCGATTACCACTGTCCCTCGCTTGTTTGTCATCACATGATTCGATCACATTATTAAAACAACGCCGATTAATCTTTCGATTCAGTACTTGTATTATTAAGTGTTGAATGCAATGCGACACTTGTCACTACGGATTTACGTACTGCATTGTCGGCTTAGGCGGCGTGAATGATACGGTGGCGATGGAGTCAGTCGTCATTGTCCCGGCGGTTGATTCCGATGAGTTTATATCGCTAATCCGGGGGATTTCACATATCCCTTGAAATCGGGGGATTCGTTGTAGATGAACTTTGCCTTGTGAAATCCAGCTCCCAGTTAACGATGAAGACTCAGTATGCGATGTTCATACAAATGAAGGCGGTCCAGTCCACCTTGATTTAGCGGTACGCGATTAAATCGATGAAATCGCGTCTGCGATTTGGGGTTTTCGTGTCGGCGAACATGACGATTTAAAGTCCAGATCTAGATTTGCTCCCTTTGGGTTATCTCTCTACATGGCTTCTGACGTTCCTGGTTCTTTCTGGAAATTTGTATGAGATCCTACGGTCAATGACTCTTCTTCCTTTTCCTCTTTAAGCTGCAGCGTTTCTTCAAAATTTGTTCCTCTGACTTTTACTTCCCAAATCCCAGGGTTTATCCTTCTTATCTATTGTTGTCATCGCATTTGCCATTAATGACAACAACCATCCGCGATCTATCCAGATTTGCCAAGAATCTCCCCTTTGGCATTGATGGCAACACTTACACGATCAACATTCGGACTTCAACTCTCCTCTTCATTCGACAATTCAGACTCTTCTGTTACGGAAACATTTTCGAACTCTCCTTTCTCCCCTTTGACATCAATGTAAAGAAGAAACATTCTTTCAGCGGTATGTTGCGAGAACTTACTCCCCGTCATCTATAGTATTGAAATCCACCCGGATATTCAATACATTACTCCCCACGACCGGTGCATATTAGACACAAAAGGTTGTAACCCCGACTTTTGGCGAAGATATCCAAAGAGTCGCGGCGATGGTTTAGTGAAAATATCGACAATCTGATCTTTAAGAGGGTATATAGTTCCAATTGAACGAATTACATTTTGACACTTGTTCTCTGAGATAGTGATACTTTATAGGAATATTATTATTTTTGGAATGAAGAATAGGATTCTTGTAGACACTAATGTCACTTGTGTTTTCACAATGAATTGGGATAGGATCGGTGTAAGTTACCTTCAAATCTGCAAGAGTTTGTATCATCCATAAGATCGTGTCTTGTTGAGGGCGGCAATGATGTATTACGCCTCGTAGTGGATAATGAAATGGATCCTTGCTTTTTACTAACCAGTAAACTAATGAGTCACCCAAAGATGTATCCTTGGTGCTTTTTCTCTCGCATCAACAGTTTACTTGATCGGCGTCTGAATAGATTGACAGTTTAAAATTCTGATTTCTAGGATACCACAATCCATATGTCATTGTTCCTTAGGATATTTAAATATTCTCTTAATGATACCGGATGATTTTGTTTAGGAGTAGACTGAAAGCGGCCTACCATTCCAACAACTTGCATTATGCTCGGAATGAGATCTTGTGATGTACAAAGGCGCTATCATTGAGCGATATGTCCTTTGATCAACATCGGGTGAGATATCATCTTTGCTTTCGACTTGCAACCAACCACCATAGGTGTCTTGGTAGAAGAATCTTCCATCTGAAATTTCTTCAATATCTCTTTTCAAAATATTTTTCTTGAAATAATAAAATTCCTTTAGAGCTTTGTTTTTTATTTGTAACCAGAAGACCTTAGTTCTCCTATCATGGACATTTTCAAATTCTGTTTGCATACAAATAGCAAACCACTGAATAGATGATTCATTAGTACAGCAAGAAATAATATCATCTACATAAACCATAACAACTGAAGTAAATCATCGCCTTAGGACTTAATGTAAAGGTTACTGTCAGCGGTACCTTTCTTGAACCCTTTTTCTTGAAGAAATTTGTCGAGTCCTAGAATACCAAATACGTGGTGCTTGTTTTAGTCCATATAAAGGCCTTCTTCAGTTTACAAAAAATAATTAGGATTGTCATCGATGAAAATCGCCGGTTGCTCCATATACACTTCTTCCCTCTAGATCTCCATTAAAACTGACTTAACATCCATCGATAAACTTTGAAGTTTTTAGGACAGGAATAAGCAAGAAACATTACGATGGCCTCAATCTCTTGCTACTGGTGCAAAGTTTCATCAAAATCTTGTCCTTCCCCTTGTGCATATCAGCACGTTAATCTGGTTTTATTTCTAACAACTTGTCCTTTTTCATTCATTTTATTCTTGAATACCCATTTGGAACCTATGACATTCTTATTTTCAGATTGAGAAGAACAAGTTCTAAGTGTTGATCAACCTATAAATGATTCAACTCTTCATTCATTGCTCTAATCCAATCTTCTTCCTTACTAGCTTCCTCAAATTTGTGGGTTCAATCATAGATAAAAGGCAACATGAGATTGTTCGTGTTCTTAATCAATTTTCTTCTAGTCAGACTCCTTCATTTTATATCCCCAATTATGCGAGGTTTCGGGATGATTCTTCACGATGGTCGAGGAGGAGATTTTTGCTTCTTTCGGTGACTGCATCGGTTGGATATTCACATCTTCATCCCCGATTCAACCCTTTTTGATCCTTGGACTGTTTCATCTTCATTTTCAATTTGTACTCTTAATTCTTGATTCATCCAGCGCTTATATTCATTTGGAATTTTTTTTCATCAACTTTTACATCTCTACAATCAACTAGTTTATGGAGTCTTTTGTTGTAGCATCTGCATTGCCAGCCTAACTTTGTTTTGTAGCATAGCTTAAAGAAGATACCTTCATTAGCCTTTTTATCATATTTGCCAATATTTTTCATCATTGTTTTGATATAACATGTGCTTCCAAAAACTTTAAAATGTTGATTGAGGCAGATGGCTTAATCAAAGTTCATAAGGGGTCTTGTCAGCACGTACTTGATGCGAGATGAGCTTTGTTAAGAATATGAACAAGCGTATGAATTGCTTCTACCCAATATATGGAGGTATGTTCTTTTCCATTTCATCATAGGTCTTGCCATTTTGTTGTCTTGACACAATTGCGCCTCTCAACAACTCAGGATTTCTTTGTGGAGTCCTTGGAATTGTGTATTCTCTTTTGATCCCATTTTTTATCACGGAATTCTTTAAAGATTCGAGTAGACTCTCCTCCTCTATCAGACCATACTGCCTTTATCCTCTTTCTGTTTGATTCTCGGTCAAAGCCTTAGACACTTTGGGTGCCAAGTGCTTGATTTTTCTTTCAAAATGCAACCCGTTAGTCCTAGAATAATCATCAATAATGCGGCATAAAGTAATTTTCCTTTCTTGTTCCTTCCTGTCTTGATGGTCACATAGATCCATGTGTTGCTAGCGGAGAGGTTTCTGTTGAAGGAAAGGTTTTGATTTGAATTGAGTGCAAATAATCTTTCTATCTGACAAGGCTTACAGACTGAGTAATAAGGCTTTGATATCTTTGGAAGATCTTTTCTTGCCCCATTGTTTTGAGTTTGATTATGTGATCAAAATTTAGATGACCAAGTCTCTTATACCACAACCAACTTTCATCATACTTGCTTAGATTACATTCTTCATGTTCTTCTTCTTTTTAAAACATAGACATTGTTTCACGTTCTTATACTATTGCCAGCTTTGAATCCACTGATTTGATTTTACAATCTTTAGAGGTAAAAACAGCTTCACACCCTCAGTCACAGACTTAGTAATGAGCCACTTCATGAGATTTGTTTCAAATTTTCTACAAGCAGTACATCTTGAGCTCTTCTTTTTCCGTTATTCAAACTCGCAATTCCTTTACCTTTCACCTTTCACGGTGCATCATTTCCAAAGTTACATTTTCGATTTTACTTCTATCATTTAAAGAGTTAAACTTACTTTTGTCTCAGTCATATGTTTAGAACATCCATTGTCAATATACCGATTCTTTTATTTTGAGCCCGATAGCTAGTCGGTTTATCATCTCCTTTCTTCTTTTAGACTTTGACATTTTCAACAGTAGGATTACGATGCGGATTATATTTCTTTAAATGGCGGTTCTTATGTCCATAAATATGACAAATATAGCGTGCAGTTGAATAAAGAAGCTCATAGGTGTTATGCTCATATGTATTGTTGTGTTTCTCTTGTGTCCTTTTTCCAGTCATCACATGATTCATTATATGTGATTGTTTGTTGTTTGTCTGTCTCAATCTTTGTTGTGTGGTAGATAGTTATTCATTGAGTATCTTGATTGTTCATATCTAAAATCTTAGAGAAACGGTTCGCAGCTTTGTGTCCAAAATTAGAAGCCGAGGAAAAAACAATAACCATAGAAGAAATTTTTGTACCTTGGAAAATTCTGTCTTCTTTGAGGAAGTCGATAAACTATACAGTCTCACAAAATTACGTTACGGGGTTTTCCTTTCATTTCCATTTTGATGGTGATCTTCTTTCTTTGTCTCTGTAGAATTTTATTTGTCATCGTTTGAAGATTTGACAAACTTGATAGAATCGATGTTACTTGGATGATCACTACTTGATCCTTCTTCCTTTCCCAATCCGACTTTAAACTTTGAATTTCTTTTCTTGATTTAGAATGGAAGTTAATTCTTGTGATGCTTTATACTTGGCAGATTTTTGATGATACAGTCCTTTGAATTTTCTCCACATTTTCTTTTACGGTCTTAACTATTTCTTCTTCTAGAGCTTCACACACGAGTTTCTTGGCCTTCTACGGCCGGTTGTTGTTTCAATATGTCTTCTATCTTCTTTGCCTCTTCCAATTCCATTTTCAATGAGAGCAAGATCTTCATCGGGTTCCTTCTTGTCTTTTCAAGCTGTGTTAGCACTTGTTTTTAGCTTTACATTTTAAAATCCCCGAGTCTATCAATTTCTTCAATCTTGTGATTAGTTCTCCTTCCAAATCTACTTCAGCCTCTTCTTCATTATCAATCTTTTACTTTGCACTTTTATTATCCGCATGATCCTCTTTGGCCGCCAAGTGCAGGGAGTCATTGGTCTTATCATCACAGGTTGAGTCACTGTCTGATTCTTCTGGGGGATTGTCATTGTTTACAACCAAACTTTTCTTCTTATCATATTTCTTGTATTTGTACTTCTCTTCATCTTCAGAGTTTTTGATCATGTTTCTTGTGTGGAATTTTATTTGAAAAATGACCTATCTTCCCACCAGTTAAAACATTTGAAGGAACCTTCCTTGATATTTGAAGACCTTGCAATCTTCTCACAAATTTTGCCTCCAATTTCATCAAGTCACGAGATAGGCATTATTGTTTGCTTTAAATGAAGCTTCTCTAGATGTGGATTTATCTTTGTTTATCCTCATTTCATATGGAGTTAGAGTTACAAGAAGTTGATCAATAGCGAGTTTTAAGATCATTTAATTCTTCTATTAGGAGACTTTGGATTAAATTTGTCAGGCAAAGACCTTAAAATCTTATACGAGATTAAGTGGAGTCATCAAGCGTTTCACCCTAGACCCTTCATGGCATTTACAGAGTTCTTCAACTCTTAAAAATGCTTGCTAATTGTTTCATCTTCATTCATCTTGATTTGTTCAAAATTTCAATCGTATGTTTGAAGTTTGGCACCTTTTACTTTCTCATTTCCTTCATAGCTGTTAATTAGTTTGTCCACATTTCTTTGGTAGTATTAAGATGCATCATGACACAAACTCGGCTTGATAAGTCCATTCAAGATAGCATTCATTTCCATAGCATTAAATATAAATTCTAAATTATCATCCTTGGTGGTGGCACAAGCGAGACTTTGTATATCGGTCGTTTTATGATTCTCTACTGCATCCAAACATCGGTAGGGCCATTAAAGTATGTTCTCATTCCTAATCTTCGAGGAGAGGCAAAATTTGTTCCATCAAGCGGGGAGGGCTTAGAGGTGAAGTCCCTTCATGACTCGTCGTGTTTAAGCTTATATCTACCGCTAAATAAAGGAACCGCTCGATACCAATTGTTGGAAATACTAAAGCAAGTGAGAGGGGTGAATCCCGGTTGTTTATAAGATTAAACAATCTTACACCTTCTTAACAATTATTAATATTTCTTCATGTGTCATCAAACGTATACAACATGAATGGGTAGAGTAAAGATCATCAGATCCGCAAAATGCACCGCAGAGGCCAGTTTTCCGAGGGAGCCATGGGAGAAAACCTCTTCTTCTTGAAATGATAAATAATCTTTATTCGATTCACGTACATCATCTACAATTGAGGCATAACTCAATGAGGTACTTCTCTGTTTTACAAAATTTTGCAATAACTTGTTTTGAGAGCTCCAACTCTACGGTTTCTCTAGCACCCACTAGAGGGAGCACCAACTCCACGAGGTATTCCGACACTTAACTGGATGGAAGCACCAACTTCACGAATGTTCGGCACCAGGCGGATGGAAGCACCAACTTCCGGTTACCACGGGCTCAACTTTGCATAGCGAGAGAACTTTTGTTCTCGGGCACCTCAACCTTCCTTAAATATCAATGGTTAAATACACATTCAACTTCTGGATAAATCGGTTCTTACCGGAGTCTTTCTTTGTTCTTTGAATTACGGTCTTACGTTTCTAGCGTTACGCTACTCTTCTCTTATTAGCCAGTGCTCTGTATCATGTCTTGACATTCTTCCACCTTAAATTACGTCCATCATGTTGCTCTTCTTACGTTCGTTACGCATGAACCTTCACTTCTTACTATTCCCTCGCTCATCTTCTTTTTCTTCGCATTTTGCACATTTTATTGAGCGATCAATCGAATTGGGTCTTCTTCATTTCCTTTATACCGCTTCTCTTTTGATTCCACTTCCTTCAATGGAAATCAAGCGACATCTCTCTTGGCTTGAAGCTAGCCGTTCATCATTCTTGTCGGTTTAAACTAGCGGATTTACAATGATAGCTATTGTAGTAAGAACAACAACCCTCCAGATCAAGGTTGATCCAGCGGTTCGAGGATCAGCGGATTTCACTCATCGCGAATTCGACATTCTCATTGTCGATATGCACTTCTTTCGGAACCCGTTCTCGTCCAGGAGTATTATCTTTTCAGAACCTTAGCCCCTTCGGCTATAGGCCCATATGACCATCATCGGTGGTAGCCACCCATACCTCTCGTCGGGGTTTTCGTGGTTTACAAGGATAATGTGCATGCGTTCCTTGGAGCTGCGATATTCCGATTCCCAACCTCCTATCTTCTCCTTACACATGTCCTCCAGAGCTCACGGGTGGCCCACCCGGGCTATATACATATCGGAAATCGCCAGCGATTTCGCGGTGTTTGATGTTCAGAGTTTTTGTCGATACCAAAACCGATCCCGAGGAAACTCGAGCAGGCTGTGATCTACAGATCATATCTAACTTTCCTAAATCAACGGTTGTGATTACTTCGTGAAGTCGCATTTCGGGATTTCTTAGTTCTTGATGCATTGTGTTCTTGACATCTCAAATCCCAATCCCCGAAACTACACGAGCGGGGCTATGATCTCTGGTCGATTCATTCTTATCAACGGCCTTGATGACTTAGCGGAAATCGCGTTTCGTGATTTCGGGGTTCTTGATGCATTATGTTCTTGACATATCAAATCACGATCCGAGCTTTCGATCGCACTTTGTCCTCTGCGTCATCACACATGATTACGTCACGGTATTAAACAGCACGCCGCGTGTCACTCTGATTCAGTACTTGTATGGTAATGCGAAGTGTTATGCAATGCGACACTTGTCGCTACCGGATTTATTGCCCGCGTGTTAATGGCTTAGGCGGCGTGAATGCGATTGGCGTGGGTCGAGTCGATGTTGATCGGCTTGATTCCGGTTGCGTCGAGGATTTATATCGGCAATCGGGGATTTACCGTTGTAGAGTGAACTTTGCCTTATGAAATCCGGCTCTTTGAATTGCCGATGGGCCTCATTTTCCGCGATGTTCATTTCAAATGAGCGGTCGGATCCACAACGGTTAACATTTGCGGAATTAAAATCGCGAAATCAGCGTCTACGCGATTTACATGATTTTCGATGTCGGCCGAACATGACATTTTCAAAGTCTCGATCCCCGATTTGTTCCTTTGGGTTATTTCTCTACCACCGCGAAAACTTTTACCGGATCCGGCTCGTTCTTTGGGGAAATTTGTGGCAAAGAGATCCTCGGTCAGCGACTCTTCTTCCTTTTTCTTCAAAGGGTACATTTCCTCTGAGCTTTTACTTCCAAATCCCACGGGGTTTTATCCTTCTTATCCACCTTTATCTCTACTGTTGCCATTAATGACAACAACCATCGCGCATTCTATCTTGCTGAATTTGCCAGCGGACCTAACGTATACGGAGATCAAATCCACTTTTAAGATTTTAGCGGTACTTAGCGATCATTGCAAGATCCCTTAGATCCAAATCCGGTCGCTATTCCCACTTCGATTAAAGTAAAATCTTATTTCCTAAGATATGACGGAGTAATCATGCAAGATTCTATCGACCAAATGTCTAAATCTACTTTCCACGTAATGGGAATTTTAGAAATGCGGGTCAAACCACGCCAAAAGATGGAGAAGTGCTCCAAGTTTCTAAGATACCCATTATTCAAATGTATTACATAGGTAGGTTTATGGCGTAAACCCGCACGGAAACCGATTAGCACCAATGTTGGCCAATAAGACCCGAATTACAATGTGGAGGTTTATGTCGTAAATCCACGGAAACCGATTGGCGCTATTGTCGGCCAATAAGACATGATAGTGTCCTTCTCAAGAGATTCTTCACTCCACTGGCTGGTCATGGAAATGATTAAATTGATATGGGTCCCAATGCTTGAGTGTAGATCTCTCGGTACATCTTAGGATCCTCATCGCTGTCCTCATTTTGTTGGAGCACGTATTTGGTTCTTATGACCCATAAATGCTTTTCCTTTGTGAAGATTGTCCGATATCCATCATTTGAAATTTGATTTAATTTATGCACATTATTAGAGAGATTTAGATGATGAAACATTTGTTCCGTATCTATCACTTTTGGATGTATGGTGCTTGGATTCAAACCAAACCCTTTCCACCATGTGGATGTATGGTGCTTGGATTCAAACCAAACCCTTTCCACCATGTTTCAAACCAGTCTGGTTCAGGCGTTGTATTTGTTCTGAACTGCTCAAAAAATTTAACCATGCAATAGGAGTACCTGTATCTGTCAGTCCATAAGCAAACATGATCCCACATTGCCTTATATTGAAAATAGTTTATCTAAAACAATTTTTCATAGGGATCTGATTGAGGCCATGACTGTAAGGTTCTCATTCTGTGGATCTGAAAATAAGAATAAGCAGGAGTCTGGTTCCATTGTTGTGAATGCCGACAGAACCAATTTCTGTTAACAAATCTGATCCTGCTAATATCACCCATTTCAACCAACCTCTGTCGAGTTGCAATTGTAGGGGCTTGATGTATTTTCCCTATCAGGTATTGAGGTGGAATTACATGGATACTTGTATTTGTGGAAAATCCTGGTAAACCAAATTCAATACCTTCAGATCCTCTTAGTTCCTAGTGGGGAGCCCAATTCTCATAATAGGTTTCCCAGTCTAGATTGTCATCAATCTCTTCTGTAACCGGGACATTGTTAAGATCATCCCATGTGTTAATGACAACCATGGTTTTGGGATTCTTCGAACAATAAGCAATATGAGAATGAGATTCTGAAATAAAAGCCAAAATCCTTTTGACTGGTGGATGATTTTTTATTTTTGGCATTGTGATAAAGTATCCTGGGTCTCCCTCTGGTGTTCTGGCAGAACCATGAGGTTCAACTGCTGATAAAAATGGAGTTCCCAAGATACAATAAACTGGAAGATCAGATAATAAAAATTTCATTCCTAAGGCATAATCTCCAAACAATAAAATACCTTTAGGAATTTTGTAATCCATATTGGTGGAAATATTCGCAAGCCCAATAGCTGAAAAATTTCTGGGGAACCAGTATTTAGACGGGATCAAATCCTTGTGGATGAGATTCATGTCTGATCTCGTATCTAACAAAGCATTCAAACAGAACATTTCGGAATTTATCTCAAGATTTATCTGAACATGATATTTCTGAAATTTAATTGGCAAGATCTTCACGGCGTTCAACCCTTGTAGTTGGGCTGCACTAGGAGCCCTTATTTCCATGGGTGCATCTTCAAGTGGAGGTGGCTGAGATTCTAACTGTTCTTTTATCAGTTTGATTTCTTGCCTCGCTCAAGAATCTACTTTATAAGAATCTTCAGAATTTTCTCCAAACTCTTCTAGTTTGGATTTTAGTTCAACAACTTCTTTTTTCAAAAAAGCTGTTTCTTTTGCAAGATTTGTAATGGAAGTATGCTGGAATTTTGCTTCTTTGTTGTGTTTGATAAAAGACTTTGTATTTCTTTCAAAAGAATCTTCTAAAAACAATGGTTTATTTCCTTCCCTGCTAAGCGATTCAGGACCCTTTTGTCTTTGTCCTGCATTCATAGTCTTCAGGAAAGTTTCAAAAAGGGAGCTCTTCACATCTCCTTTTGGTAGAGCCTTAATCTAATCAAGCATCTGAGCATCTTGGTCGCCAATACTATTGTACATACAAACTTTTATCTTTTCTCTAATTTGTACATAGTTCTCAGACTCATTTTCAGAATCTGATGAGCTTTCACAAGAACAAAAGTTTGGGTTGTCACAATTGCATTTCTGATGCAATATAATTTCTTTCTCTGATCCATATTCAAAATCAGAGGAATCAGTAGAGTCGGAACAACATCCCTATTCCATCAGATGAACTTCTTCCCTTTTGACAAAAGGGTGGTGTGGACATTGGTTTGTTTCATGATCATTTGCACCACACCTGTTACAATGGCTTCTAAGAGCTAGTTGTTGGTTACTAGCTTTCTGCTGGGCTTCTTTTGCCTTTTGCTTAGAATATTTCCCTTTTGCCATTTTTGAATTTTTACTTTCTGGACAGGAGCTTGCAATATGTCCAGATTTCCCACAAAGCCAGCATTGAATTTGCTGTCTGGCTTGACTAGAATGAGTCTTGAGTTTGATATCCTCAGGCTCATAATAATGTGTCCTTGGCTTATATTTGGTCTTTTTTCTTTCTTTTGTTTCTTTCCACTTTTTTCTTTTTCTTCTAACCGGGTCGGAGATATAAAGACCATATTTTTCACAGATGGATTTTCTATCTGGTAGGTGGGATAGTTTATTTACAGAATTGTGGACTTTCATATTTATACAAAGTCCTACTAAAGCTTTAGTAGCCAGGGAATAGATTTCTCCCCAAGAATACATTTCATAAGGAAGTTTGAATACTTCGTGCATCTTCAAATATTCAACAAACTTGCTAGGAATGGCTGCTAGATAAACTTGTTTCCACAGCAGGTTTTAACTATCTTTTACCTCAAAGATCCTTTGAGTCTATTCTTTATGAAATTCCTCATACTCAGATATCTTTCTGCATTTCATATTCATAAGGACCAGTTCATGTTTGTCTGCTAGTTCTTCTTCTATGCCACACCAATGTTCAAGGATTAAAGTAGTGAGCTGTACCCAACTATTTAGGATATCTTTACATGCAGGACTAGATTTTATGCAACATTCTAAACGCTCAAAGCAATAGCAATATTTACAATTTTTACAAACTAGGATCCATTTGAATCCTAGAAGAGCATCTGGTATGCTCAAGGAGGATGAAGCCATTTAATTGTTTTATCTCTAGCTTCTCTGGTGAGCAGGTCAGCTATAGAGTTATCCTTCCCTAGCTTGTATTGGATGTCAAAATCAAAACCATCAAGCCACAAGCTCCATCTGAGAACTCTATTGTTGCCCTGTTCCAGAAGTCTCTGATTAGTCAACATACCTTTCATATGTTTCAGATTAGTTGTAACAATGAAATGAACAAGTTTTAAAAACAATCTAAATTTCTTAATCCCATTCTTTACAGCTAGTATTTCTTTGTGGGATGAAGGATATTTTGATTCTGTATCAGTGAAACAACCAAAAGCATATATACAAACTTCTTCCAGCTTAGGTCCATTTTTCTGGAGTAATACAGCTGCCCATGTATCATTGGATGCATCCGTTTCTAGTATGAGCTGTAGTGAAATATCTGGAAGATGTAATCTTGGTAGATTTTGTATGTTCTGTTTTATTATCTGAACAACTGCTGTCATCTTATAGTTCCAAGGCATTGTCTTACTCAGGCGTTTCTGCAGTATCCTTACGTCTTTGGCCTGATTTTTGTAGAACTGTTTGATGTAGTTTAGACATGCAAGGAATCTCTGCAACTGCTTTTGGTCCAGAATCTCATCCGGAAATTCAGAGAGTTTCTTAAGCACATGGTCCTGCAGTTCTACTACTCCTTTAGAAAGGATAAGTCCCAAATACTCAATCTTAGTCTGAGCCCAACAAAGCTTAGACTTGCTTAGTACCAAACCATGGCGAAACAAAAGATCATATACAA